>PVLA01005448.1:0-146418 GCA_004027455.1 Hydrochoerus hydrochaeris | reverse complement strand
CTTCCAAGGGAAAGAATTCAGGGCGTTTGTGTGTTAGCCCAACCCTATACTACAGAGCTACACTCCCAGTCCTTGCTCAAACTGGTTTACCTTATTTAGGATGATAAAATGAATTCATAAATGTCAGGCAGTTTTATGGGTAAGCTGTAATACTGAAAAATCATGTCTTCAAATTTTAAGCAAAAACATACTTAGTATAAAAATTTTAAACATGTATATATATATATATATGAGCTTTATTATTTCTTTCAAAGGGAGATAATCTTAAAATTCTGTAGGAAATTTCTCATGCACAGCCAGATTTCTCTTGGTGAGATAATGAGATAAAACCAAAAAAAAGTTATTGAAGCTTCTTAAACAATATACCACACTACAGGACCGGGTTGCAGAGCATGGCAAGCATTCCAATAGGCAGGACTTCATTTTAACATGAGCTTTGACCATAGTACTTTTTTGTATGACACTTAACGTATTTGGAATTCAGATTTATTAATTTAGAAAAGGGGTTCCATAATTTTTAAACTGCCAGTTCATCAATTTTATCTACATATTAAAAAAAGGCACTAAAGGTAGCCATTCACAGAGTTGCAATGAGGATTAAATGACATTCCGTAGTTTGTTGCAAGAACATTAACAAAAGCTCAGTAAATTAATCTGTGATAATTATTTCATTAGATACATGAGCTATTTATTGTCAAAACTATTATGTAACTATATTATGAATATACTACATGTACATGCTTAGAATATATGCCATAGACATAGAAGCTATGTTTGTGATGGTTGGATTTGTACAGTAAGTTTGAAATATACTGAAAATGAAGACTAAAACACTGCCATTAAAAATAACTTGGCAGGAGGTCGGGAGTGTAGTTTTATGGTAGAGCTCATGCTTAGCTTCAAAAACTCCTGGACTCAACCCCCAGCACCAATAAAAGAAAAGAAAAAATATCTTGGAAATTTAAGGCTGATTTTGAGCAAACAAAATGATCACAACTATTTAATGAATACCTGAAATCAGCCAGACAAGTTAAGCAGGTTTGGAGCTCCCTCTGATCTTGTTTTGTGTGCCTCTATCTGATTGGCGCAGAGCTGAAACTGAATTGATGTGGTCAGCGCTATCACAGGAACCTGCCCTTTCTACATGGGATTGAAAGTCATACTTGGTTGGCCTTAATCACCATTAAGAAGTCCAGTATTTTCCTTTAGCTCCCATAAATTATTCAGACCCTAAGGAAATGGACACTTTGAGGGAATATTTCTATTTTCAATTCTTTTCCTTCACACATTAGGAATTTTCTTTCCTGCTGACAAGTTAACAAAGTTTAAAACAAAGTTTTGCCATATGATTTATAAATATATTGACCTACACTAGTGTTTATAGGTATGGATATTAATTTGAAAATTTTTGTTTACATGTGTGGTTTATACTCCTGTGGAGCAGAAAATTTAATTCCTAATTTTTTTTTTTCTGTAACATCCTGATCTCTGATGCCAGCTACTAAAAGTACAAAGACACTTATACAAATTTCAGGTGATAGTTTCTTTAACAGCAATTTAAAACACGAACTGAAGAAATAATTGAAATGTTTGTAAGGCAGATGTTCAATGATTACTATTTTCTTGCCTGGAAAGAATTTGTATCTTAGTAGGGCAAGACATTCAATATGTCTATAAAGGAGTGAAATGGATTAATAAAAAAAATAAAGCATATTATTATATCAAAATGGAAATTATTTTTCCCAAGCACATACCTCACTAGACTATATGCTTGTTCTAGCAATGCTGACATAATACAATGAATTTAAAGATCACCTTATCTGGAACTGTATACACAGTCAATTTAAAGTCAAGATAGAAGTTTTCCAAAAACTAAGTTTCTGCGATTACTCACCTTTATTAAAAGAAAGCCAGCACATATTTAAGTTTATTCCAAAAACAAAATGCAACCTCAAAATAGATACTTGTGAGGTTCTAGACACATTGAAATAGTGGTAAAATGCAACTGTAGGCTCTTCTTGTAATATGCAGCTATGAAATAAACCAGAAAGTATCACCGGTATGAGCAAAAAAGCAGTGACAACCAAGTGGCTGTGACTGTATGTTAGTGACTCTTTTGTGAGTGGTGACAGTGGTGACAGGCACAAGACCTTCACGGGAGTGGCAGAATCTGGGGCATGTCTTTAGCAACAGATACAGACGGACAAGTAGGTAATATTACAGAGTAATAAGACACAAAGTATATATTAACACTTAAAATAAATATTTCTTTACACTCCCTAATTTTACAGATGAAGAAACAACCAAAGAGATGCTATGACTTTCTCAAGGAAATTCAACTAGTTAGCAGAGCAAAGATTATGCTTACAAATAGTTGATTTAGGGCCGCTTTCACTATGGTAAGGATAACATCTCTCTGTTTGATCAAATCCAGAAGTGATTTGGTTTATGGAATAGGATGGTTTTGTTTACTGAATTAGTAGAACTGGCATATTGTTTTACTATTAAATTCAAATCTAGAAGTGCATTCTGTTAATACCTTACATTTTGTTTTCAAGCCTATTATAAAATAATACATGACTTTCAAACTAAAAAAGAGACCATTTTCACATTTTATTAACTTTTAAATAATTATGACTATGTTCAGGAAAATTTGCAGAATGACTAACAGTTAGGATAATATTGCTACCACGAGGAACGTTCAGGTGTATAAATGAGAGGCAGTCCTGGGATCTAGCGTCAGTACCTTACAAAATGATTTTAGAAGGCCACGTTTTTCTAGGTGGAAAACATTTTTCTTATAACCATCAGCACACTTGCAACATTCCCATCTTACTGCAAAAATAGGCTGCACAATTGCTATAAAGAATCCCCGACACTGAGCTAGAAGGAGCGAGCATATCACAGGGAAAATAATCTTTTTCAGCCTGTGTTATGAAGGGGTTAATTATGAGACCCGAGATAAGGCATTTGTACATCGAGGCACTTCATCAAGCCATGGAGTCAGGAAACAAGGAAGAATAGATGAAGGTGCTAGGGATAATAATGATGGCAAGTAATGATTTCCCTAGAGGTGAGCTGATCTATGGCCACAAGCAAAGAAAAAAAGGCTAGGAAGTACTATAACATTACCTTGGAGTACTTAACAGACTCAAAAGCAGTAACCCTGTGTCAAAAAAGGCCCATCGTCCTGCTCATTTTAGGTAAAAGAGTTATGCCAAAGTACAAGAGGGGAATGCAAAATTCACATATGAAATTAAACAGCTGAAAGGTATGATTTAACAATGCTCAAAACTCAATAAGCCAAAGATAAACAGCAAATTAGATGACTCAATGTCAGGAGGAAAAAACATCTTCCATCGATCCCATCGTCAAAAATTAATCTGCCTGAGAATGCCCTCTGCTCCAATCCCCGAGCTGATGAAGAGCGGAGGAATAGAGTAAAACCTATGTACGGGCGCTTCACCTTCAGGCTAGACCCTGATTACAATCTCCTGTGAGACATTTCAGCATGAAGCGCCTCTCATGTTGGGACTGCAAAATTAAATTGCGATCAATACTTTACAAAAATAATTGGGGAAAAATGTTCAGAAGTCGGAGCTGCACTGTGTGGCCACAAACATATGAAAGTTATTTTTTTTCCTACCTTTCTGGGGGTTATTCTTCAGGATAGATCAGTTCAAAGGGGTCTCTTGACAATAGTGTTCGTGGAATGGTTTCACTCACCTTGTTAGGGAATTTTAAAAGTGGAGGAGCATTTACCGCTTACCAAGAGTGGTATCTTATTGCTGTATTCTTGTTTGCTTTCTTTGGAGTGCTAATCTAAGCCCATAAATTCTTGACTTTTTTTCATGTTGATGTTAATTTACATTTCTTTGCAAATGATTTCTCACCATTATAGAGAAAACACAAAGAAGTTATATTTCAACAAAATGAAAAATACCCTCTTACACATATATACACACATCCAGAGACAAGATTTGGTAGATTTTTGAAAACTTTACCTAAGATTAGATTCTGAATCCTTCCATACATTCAAATGCTGAGCTCTGTAGTTAAATTTAGGGTAAAATGTATTGAATCAAGCTCTTTGCTGCCTAAAGCAATGTTTAGTATTCAGCTTTTCTTTCTTGTCTGCTTCTGAATAAGTTCTTATTTTTGTCAAAGATTTACCTTTTAATCCATAAAAAGAGAAGGAAGTGGAAAATGTAAATGCTGAGGGGAAATTCTGGCTTCTTTATAAATGGTCATTTTTGCTTTTGTTGTATAGAATGTTCAAAATATTGTACTTTTATAATTACATTTTTGGAATCAGCATGGGTCTTTCTAAACTCATTTGTGGTACACTTAGTCTGACAAGATGGTCATTTTTCCCCCTACATGAAACATTTATTATAACCTCATTCACACATGCAGGGGAATTAAACCGCTGCATTAAGAACACACCAACCAAACCCTACTGAAGTGGGTGGTAGGTAACTAGCCAAAGGGGAGTAACCCAAAGCAGAAATCAATGGTTTGCTGTCATCTTGGGAGAGGGGGATATATTGAATGATGTCTTGTAAGGCATGATGACTAGGTGAAGAAATTGAAAGTGTGCTTGTTAAGTGTGAAAATGAACAGGCTTTGGACCAGATCGCACATTAAGAAGAGTAAAGTGACCTTCACTGAGCAAATGATGACAATGTCAAGAACTGGCGTAAGGAGAACCACTATGTAGCACTCTCCATGAAACAGATATTTAATTAAGATTATTTAATTATGATAAATTTCAGGTTTAAAGTCAGTTTCCTTCTACCACTTTATCTGCTTGCTCTTGAACCACTTTTTACACTGTTACTTGGGTCAGAACATAGAACACAAAGTTATGCTTGAAGATTCACCCTAAGTAAGCATAATGGGATGAGGAAGAAAAGGCAATGGAGTGGGAAGAGAGAGGGAAGGGAGAAGTCACACTCCTCCTGGACAACCCATGGCTGCATGTCCCACCACATTCCCACACATTTTACCCCCTGGTGACTCTGGAACACAGCTCCCATGTGCAGGTGCTTGGTTAGTATCATTCAACTTTTCAAGGCTCAGTCCAGATATCTGGTCTCACAGAAACGTTTCTCATAGAGAGAATTGTGATATTTAACTTTCTGTGATTTAGTTTACCTTGTATTGTGGGCTCAAGATTTCGCTCTTATGAATTTTACATTTTACAGATGAGGAAACCGGGATGCCAAAATGATGGAAGAGCTTTGCCAAGGATACATATCTGGCAAGTGATAAAGCTAAATGCAAACACAGTTGTATAAGTCCAAGACTCTGAGCTCTTTCCACTATGACACATTGTCTCTGAAATTCCTGAAATACAAAGTGACATTAGAGCTAGAAAGGTTTGCCTTGAGTCACTCCATATAAATCATATATGACTTATCTACTCAACTGGAAACATGTTAGAATTCCCAGTTTATCCTGGCTTCTGACATTATTCCTGAAGCTATTCTGATACAGATATCCCCTAATGAGTAAGATATTTGCATCAATTTTGGATGTTCAAGAAGGAAACACATCCTCTGTATAAGTTTCTGTTGTCTTTATAAGGCTCTAGAGATAGTCACAACATAAACCACTTTACTTTATTCCAAAAATCAGAGTCATTTATGTGTCCTATGTAAATGTCACCATGTGACTGAAACAAAATCAAGCGTACCATTTGATATGGGACACATAGCTATTTAGACAATGAACAAATATTACCTTATAAATCCATTCAGAACATACTAATCGAATCTTCTTTACATTTTAGGCAATCTACCACATGTTAAGAATGTGGTCATGAGCAAGTTTTTACTATCATAAAGTATATATTTTAGTAAGGCAAACAGAGTTAAAAATAAAATGAATGATGTTCTTTTGAATACTAGCTATAATAAATAAAACTCTTCAAAATAAATGAGACATAAGAGAGTTGGCATCTGTGTTACATAAGGTTGTCACAGATCACAGAACCCTTCTCATTATATCTAGTAAAATCATGAGTGGTGAGCAGGAAGAGGCCACATCAATTTTGGGAAAATTCATTTTGAGGCAGAAAAAAATAATATAATGTCTTCAGTCCAGAAGCAACTTAAATGCTAGCAGAATGGAAAGAAGAGTGGTGTGGTTTGAGTAATGCAAGTGAGAAGACAAGCAAGAGAAGATGAAAGAGCAGGTTGTTAAGGTAGACATTTTTCAAGGCTTCTACCACTCTATCTGCTTGCTCTTGAACAAATTTTTACACTGTTACTTGGGTCAGAACATAGAACACAAAGTTATGCTTGAAGATTCACCCTAAGTAAGCATAATGGGGCTGAGGAAGAAAAGGCAATGTCTGGATTTTACTTCAAGTACAAATGTAAAAATGTTTCTGATAATAAGCATGCGAATGACCTATAAGCACCTTCATAGTGGATGGTCACGAGGAAAGATGTCTGTGCTTACTTGCATTCTTCTCTGTTAAAGACCTCTTTATGGTATCCATCACTTTGATTAATGAATTGCCATTTAGGGTTGATCTTCAGACTGCAAGGATGAATTATGATTTTCCCATCACATCAAGTGAAAATACAACTCCTATCAGTAATCACACACTAATCAAGTACTTTGGGATCTGTCTATAAGAACAAAATGTCCAGATACTAAGCTCCAGTAAAAGATATAAAAGAGACCAAAAACCTAAGAGTCCCTTTACTATATCCTTGGGTTTATCACCAATTCGCTAATGAATATAGACTAGCAGGAGTCTCATGGCCACTCATACCCCAAGACAGTCGGATGAGTACAAGCCCTGATGGCCTATAGCATTCGGTCACAGCTGTTTCTGCATAGTTAGCTTACCTGCTTTATGAAAGAAGTAGTCTCTCATTGGATGCCAAATATTCAATCAGATGATTATGAAGTTTGCTGGCCTGAGAGCTATTATGCTTCCTTTCAATGACTTTCTACAACTTTTCTCAGAATACATACTGATCTTTCCATGTAACTCCAATTTATTCATGTCTAGATTCTTGAAGGCTCACCTCACACCTCTTGGCAACCACCAAAACCTGACAGCAAGCTGGAAAAAAGGAAAAGTAGAGCTAAATCAAAGAATCTGTAAATGATTTTTGGCATTCTTAACTCTCAAATGCTTACTAATGAAAAGTTAAGGTGTCTTTGGAAGTGGTTAACACATTGGCTTCTTTCCCTCCTTTGGAATCTATTTCTCTCAGAATTTGATTGTCTCAACTCTACTGTTGACAATCAACAGGCATGACCCTGACCTGTCTTTGACCCATAAGTAGACAGCAGCTCAAGGAAGTGTTCTTGCTATGCATTCTTTGAAAAGCAATATTCTCATTCTAATCTCTTACTCTTGGAAACTGCCAGAGGCCTATCGTGTTCCAGATTAATTCTGTCCTCAAACCTCAGGATGTAGACTCAAAGAATTCAGACTGGAAACCATGTTGTAAATGGTTTAGCTCATTCCCCAAATCTGAAGACACATAAATGAGACTCTGAGAGGTCAAACAACTTTCCTGATTTGGAGACCCAATTAATAGCAAAGGTAGAGCTAATAACCAGGTCCTTAGTATCCAGTTGAAATTCTTTCTATATTATCTTGCTGGTTTCATAGTTTTCCAGGACTTGGCCACTGAATGTGTAATCACTGTGCTGACATGATCTGGTTATTCAAGTATGAGTTGCATGGGCAATAATGATTTGGTATGCCACTTGTCCTAGATAACCCAGTGGAAAGACTAACTCAGGAAACTTAATGGGTTAAAGAGACAATAGCTCCAGACATGCCAAATTCTTCTGCATGAAAAGCTCTGGCCAAGAGCATATGCTAAAGAGGCTCCCGGAGCTGACTGAAGCAGTATGATCATGCAACCAAAGACCGGTTAGAGGCTAATGATGAGGCCTGACAAGAAAAAAAAATGAGCAAATAAAAATCTCTTTGTAAAGAACTTATAATGAGAAATCTGGAGAGAATCAATTTGAACAGTGAAAGCTAAAATAGAAAATAAACTGTGGGAGAATTCCACACAGTTTATGAAAAACAGAAGTTGTGAAGAAGCAGAAACTGAGTAACATGACAAAAAAAAAATAAAATCTTAGTAGGAGAAAGATTAAGATGTATATACATCTATACATGCAAGATAATAAATTATTATATGTCTACACAAAAGAATGATTTATTTGGTAATGATACAGATGAAAGTAGGCATACAGAATTGTATCATTTTTGCTCACTTGGAGAAAGTAAAAAGGTGTCACAATACTTTTTCCGAGGTCCCTAAAGAGGTTGGGATTACATCCAGTTACCAAAGTCCAGTTGTGTCTGAATCCTGGCTGCCAAGCCATATGGTTTAATGGAATACCTTGATTTGCATGAGATTACTATTTCTGTATTCCCAAGTGTGTTATTTTAATGGGCATTATATAAACAACTAAACTGAGTTTCTACTCATTTCTTTTTTTAAAAAAGCCTAATTAAAACATAAAGATAACATATCACAGTGCTATGAACAAACTGTCCTCACCGGTACATGGTCATTTTATTTATGTAATAGATTTGCTTTTAGAGGAAGTACAGTGATGCTGGACATAGCTTCTGTTCTCAGTTCATATCAAGGCATCTGATTTAAATGAATGTTGCATGTTACCTTTTAATGTCTATATAAGAAATTTGTTTTCAAGTATTAATGGAAAAAACATGTAAACATATGTTTATTTTCAGGGACAAGGGAGAACCATTGAGAATAGAAAATAATTTGAAGTAAACAACAGTTTACAATTTGATGGTACTTTCACATAGTTTTATTGGTAGTATGTGTCACAGTGAATCAGTACTTCAGTGGCAGCATGCACCATTGCTACCAACATCAGACTTTCTAATCTGACCTCATGTCACAATTATGATCATCAAAAGTTTTAAATTCAGTCAATGGAATTATTAATTTACAGGAGTTCCTATTGTTTTCTAGAGATGAAATTATCCTAGGAAAATCATACTTACTGGAATTTCTTACTACTGCCAACACAACTCCATTACCAACCTTCCAACCAAGCTCCCCTTTCCTTCCCGCACAAGCCCTCAGTGTGCATAGCTGTGCTTACTTTATAGAGGCAAGGAATAAATGCAATCAGAGGGAAAAAGAACTAGCAATCTAAAACTATACTCATTATTTCAGTTGCATGCTGATAAAGTTGTAGATTATTCTATCTTTTTTTTTTTGAAAAAAAAATATACTCTGGCCTAGAACTCAAATAAATTCTTGAAATCCAAGTAGCTTTAATTGTTTCTAAATAAAAATTCAGAATGACATAAATACTGAATGGCTCCTGGGCAATGTATCATTGCAGGTTAAATATGTTTTGCCCTGAAGGGCTGCAGTTCATAGAGGATAGATAATAAGAGGAGTGAAGTTGGTGATCCCAGCTAGTCTGGAGCTCATATTAACATACACCACCAAACTGTCTCCAAAAACGACCCTGTTTGCACTTCTAGTCTATGTATCCTGAGGACATCGTTGCTAGTGAAAGGAAAAAAAAAAAAAGAGTCTGGTAGTGGTGGAAAAAGCAGAGTAACAAAACTGAAAAACACAGAACATTTGCCTGAGCTACTCTTGCATTCTCTCATTTTTAAGTGCTTTTTGCTTGTTTGTTTTGTTTTGTTTTATTTTGTTTTGTTTTGTTTTCATATCAGGGATCAAACTCACAACCTCACTCTTGGCAGGCAGACACTTGTGTCACTGAGACCCTCTTTCATTGTTTTTTAAGAACGAGGTGGAAGTAATGGCACCTCTTTTCTCAGCCTAAAGGAAGCATAAAGAACGAGTCATCTAGGAATGTTAGGGCATTTCCAGTTTTTCTTTACTGTTTTTTGATATTTTACTATTAAAGAGGAAAAGAAAGATTGACAATGTGATTAGTTTCTAGAAGTTTTAAAAATCAGCATTCATAATTTCTGCCAAATTTAATTTCTTGAAAGCTAAGAGAAATGGAAAAAAGTCAGCATAGATATTAAAGAGGAGGCTACACAGAGAAAATTCTACTCCTTTAGGAGTCAAATAAAATCTATGTTTCTGTACTATTAAGTGTAGTAAAAAAAAAAAAAAAAAGGCCAAAGTCATTGGCATTAGCCCCATAGGGGCCAGTTAGCTGGACTCAAATTCAAGGCCACGGAATATATATCTAACTTAGCTGCTGGCAGTTAATTACATCAATGACCATCAGAAGGAATAGAAAAGAATCTTCACAGTACCTACTTTAGCATTGCCTAACATTTTTAGCTCTGGTGCACAATTTTTAAAAAAATATATAAAAATGGAAGCAATTTTGAAATCAAATCAACTGAATATAAACTTATATCCATGAGCTGCTATACAAACATGACATTTGTGATATAAAACTAGGTAACTCTTTTGCAGGTAGAATTTTAGAATTTATTTATTCAATATTAAAACCAAATAGTTTACTTTCTGTCTCATAGTTCATATTGAGATTTTTCTCATTATAGCATTCTCTATTACAAAAATATTTCCAAATGTCATATTAAATAATCATGAATGTTTAAAAATCATAACAATTGGTTTGGCTTCTCTTTTCTAAATTCTTAAAGTCAAATAAAGTCATTAACTTTCTTAACTAAGTCATTTTTGAAACCAGAACGAAGTACCCAAGACTTACCTTAACTTCAGCTATGGTTTAATTTTCATTGTTTTTGTATTAGATTTTATAGTGTTAAAGGAAAATTATAGTTTCATCATGAAGCAAAATTAATATTACAAGGTTATATGATAAGGTCATGTAATGTATAGGGAAACATTTCCTATCAGTCTCAAAAATACAAATCTGCATAGGAAGACTGAGTTTTGCATGTTGGTACGGTGATAGGTGGCAATTCCAACTGTTGAATCGACTGAAAGAAGATAAATATGACAACACTCCAAAGTATTAAAGTATAGATTTGTTTCATCCGTGACTATTTTCATACAAATTTAGAGTTTGTTGATTACTCATTAGCTCCCTTCATGATAGAATGTCGAAAACTGTGAGAAAAAAATCTTCATTTTACTTGTATCCTCTTATCCCCATCTTTCCTTTTCTGTCTTCTTTTTCTCTTTTTCTCCCTCTTCCCCTCAACACATAAAGAACATCAGCTCTCCTTTTACTCCTGCGGAATAAAGCAGGAAACTCTGGCAGACAGAGTGGAGCTTCTGCCGATTTACTGGTCTCTTCCAACTGCTCTAAGTCAGCAAAAAGCAACCAGGCTACCTGAGTTTCCTTGAAATTTCTGGTAAGAAAATAATAATACTATCAAAGATTTATTATGTGCTGGCACGGCTCTAAACCCTTTTATATAGACAATCCTATTCAGTTCTGATAAAATTTCATTTGGTATAAATGAAAATTTTGAAGCCCAAGTATATTAATTTGTCCAAAACTTAGACTGGGAGTCAGAATCCATTTCTTCATGCTGTCTCATTTGGAACCAGATTTGGACACAAGAGCTCTGAATCATTTCTGCTTAAATACAAGCAAGTTGAGAAGTCTAGAGAGAAGCTAACCTGCAATGGTGACTTTTATTCTTATTAGCCTGAAGATTCTCTCAGGATGAGAGATAACCATAGTCACCCAACTGCCTGCAGACGACTGCGTGCTCCTGGGAAAGCATGTAGGGGAAGCACAGTTAGACATGGATGAATATATTAAAGAATTAGCATATAAGGTCTACCATCTCTCTAGTTTGTCCTCTCTTCTTTGTGTCTAGTGCGGTTGTAAGTTCAGGTCCAGCTACAGTGAAGATTTAACATCTGTCTCAAAAGTATGCTTTTTAGCTCTCTAATTATGAATGTCTAAAGCTATTCTATAGAATAAACAATAAAGTGTAGTAACTCTTCTTGTGCAGATTGTCTAAAACAATACTCTGGTTATTTTTAATGTTCAACACAATGAAACCCAAGACTGATGGCAACATTTTAAGAGTAGGTAATAGAAGGAATGCTGGTAGAAGCATAGGAAGAGGAAATACAGCAGTAAAAAAAACGTGATAATTGATATGAATCTCACTGAACACATACAAAAGTTTTTGCTTTCCCAAAGAAGCAGGAAGCAGAGTTTTAATGGGTTATTTATGTTATATTTCATTATTAACACTATTTTAAGGTACTGAACAAACTAGCAGTATTATGCTTTCTATATTTTACACAATCACACTAAGGGTTAATCGACATTCCCTGTGAAAAGAACAATGATGTTTAGCCAAATGGTTTTTAAAAAGCAGACAAGAAAAAATAGCTTCAATAATTCATATTAATTCAAGTCCTATGGTTAATGAGGCAAATGGAGTGCTCTCCGAGGGGATAAAAGCACATAGCAACAGCATCAAGAATCTTCAAACCACTGCTGGCAAAGGATGCTGTAAGCCCAAAATACCCCCTAACCACCTACTATTCATACTTTACACCCGGGATAAACTTAATATCATTCTAATTTTGCAGATGGTAAGCTAAAACTGTGCCTATACAATTATAACACAAGCAAGTTACTGCTTACATTCTTCTTTGTTGTGATGGCTTTTAGCTATCACAATGCTATCCAATTTGTCTGAAATTTTCACTGCATTAAGCACATACTCATTCGATCAAGCATAGAAATAGTGAGACTGTGACCCGATCTACATAGCCCCGCCATTAAACTGTTGTTAGACTAAAGATATATCAGAGTTGAAAACCAAATTATAGGTTGGATAACTAACAGAACGGTGAAACTTTCTAAGCAAATGAAAGTTTGTTCAGAAAGAGGACTCATCTGGAATGAATCTGGAAAGGTATAAATAAATACATGTTCATTTCATTAACATTTATTAAATAGTGACTATGGCGTGCGTGTCAGGTACAGTGCCAAATAGTAGAGATAGGATAAAGAATAAGACTTCTTATAGAAGAGAATAGTGGTCACCAGAACCTGGGTAGGGTTTGGGAGAGGCTGGGAATGGAGGCAAGATGTGAAATGTGTATAGGTACAACCAGGAAGAACAACTTCTAATATTCTAGAGTACAGGAAGACAACCACTGTTGACAACAATTAATTATAGATTTCAAAATAACTAGTACAGAAGGTTTTTAGTGTTCACAACAGCCAAAATAATGACATATGTCTATGAAAGTATGTTACTGTCCCTAATCCTGTCATTATTTATTCTATACATGTATTGGAGTGTCACACCATGCCCCCATATATATGCACAAATATGATGTGTCAATGAAAAAATAAAAATATTTTAAAGAAAGAATAAAGCTTCCCCTCTGATTTCCAAAATGCTCTCAGGGCTGACAGAGAACTACCTCCTTACTTTGATTTAATGTAATATTGCAACTTCTAAGGGCACAGGACTGAAGAAAGCAGCAAGAATATAAAAGGGAAATGAGCTTCATGAGACGATTTCTTTTTGAGCTGAGCTTTCATAAAGGATTAGGAAAGAAAATGAAATTGCATCTACATAATCATTTATTCACTCAGTGGGTGTACAATGGCTGCCCTCAAGTTGCTTATAGTCTAGAAGGGACTGAAATCTCCAGCATGTAAAGAGCCTGCCTCTCCCCAACCGTATCATAACACATGGAGAGAGAGAGAGAGAAATTTACACATGAAAAGCATGCTGACTTTAATGCTAAGTAATTTGACATGGCTGGAGCACAGAGGAGTGTGGAGAAATGTGAACATTTAATCCCGTCTTTTATTTTCTGCTATTCATTCCTCCTTTTTGTGTCAAGTGCTTCATTCTGGTCTTATTTTATAGGTGAAGCAATGTTCCTGTGCTTTTTATCTTCACTTTCAGTAGCGTCAGTGCTACACAGTTCTTCCTTCAAAGACTCTTGCTGCTTCAGCATCAATTCCTCAGCGAGGCACTGAGAGATCTTCATTAATTTGACCCTTTGACTTGTCTAGTTCTCCACCCACTAACCACACTCTCTTCCTTCCTGCACCTAATGTTTTCTCTCTGCCAAACACATGGACCCCATTGTGTCTCCTTTATCAAACCTCTAAGTTCTGTATATTCTGCTTCCAGCACCTGGATATCATTGCCTTTGTCTACATCCAAAGAATATCTCATCGTCTCTGAGGAACCTCTCCCAGGAAGTCCCTCTTACTTTCCTGTCCTGTATATGGCAGGTGTGCCTCATTTACTCCTAGGAATCCATATGGCTGCTCTCCTTGGGAAGGTCTGCACGATACCATTCTGGCTATGCTATTGTCTATGTCCTTCATTTGACCTGGAGCCCTGGAAAATAGCAACTTTTTGTTATTATTTCTACAATCTCAATGTATTCTGCCTTGTCTGATAAACAGCAAGTGTTCTAAGCATAATTGTTTAATTAATTGATTGATTGTTATGATTTTAGGCAATATGTTAAATTTTATTGTCTTATCCTAGTGGTTAAAGAAGAAAATACGCCCTTGCTTCATTAATAGTCAGATAGTAAACAGTTGAGGCTTGGTCTGTATTAGAACTATTTAGCTCTGCTTTGGTAGCACAAAAATAGCCATAGGTAATAAGCAAATGAGTAAGCATAGACTTAGCTAATAAAATTTTACTTACAAACAGACAACCACCCTGAAGGTCACACTTCAGTGATCTCACTTGTATAGCATAAGGCACAAACATCTCACAGGCTAGAGTTAGTCCACAAATATGTGTGGGTTGTTTTGTTTGTTTCAGAGAAAATCCTCTCTCTCCTTTCTGTCTCTGCCTCTTTGTCTCTGTGTCTCTATCTCTGTCTCCCTCTATCTCTGTCTCTCTGTCTGTCTCTCTCTGTCTGTCTGTCTCTCTTCCTCCCTCCCTTCTTCCCTCTGTCTCCTAAGAATCCAACCTAGCCTTTGCACATTCTAGGAAAGAGCTCTACCATTGAGCCACACATTCCTTACCTGAGACACCATTCTCCGTGAGTCACTCATTTCATGCACCAGTCAGGCACAGGGATTGATGGTCTTGTTGCTCAACACTATCATTACAAGAATATTTTTAGAATGAACAGACTAGAAAAGTGGAGATAGTATCTCCTTTTTTTTTTTCTATTGCTCTTCCCTTGAAACTGCTTGTGTTTACAACTGTCTGTCCAACCCAACTATTTTAGGTACTGACGAGGACAGAAGCCACAGAAAGGAAAAAGAGAAACTCACTGGGCTTTTCAAAGCTCCTATTTTAACTTCTTCCATTTTCTCTTTATTCTCACTCGATACCATATATGTCAGCCTTGCTCTAAAGTTCTACCCCGAGAGATACTGGTATCTGACATGCATTTCCTTGATGTCATCCTGCTCTGCCTCAAACCTACTGTGAGCACCAGCATTTTGAAGCTGAAGAAATCTCATCTTTCTCCAGTCATTGTATAAGATTTCCAGAATCTACTGATAGGATTCCAAAGGGCAAGACAGGTTGCTGCTTCTGAGAATTCAGCCCATTTGCAAGGACTCGCCCAGGACTGGAGATCACAATGTTAAGTGACATAAATCGGGTGCAGAAATGTAAATATCACAAGGTTTCTCTTATACGAGAAACCTACCATGTAAATAAATAATGAGTACAATTAAAGATAGATGGTAGGAAATAAGAAGGCAGTCTTTCTGGAAATGGGGAAGGAGACTGCAGAGAGGTGAAGAAGAGGGAGGCAAAGGGATCAGAACTGCTCAGGATGTGTCATATTGCCCAAAACAAATTACCAGCTGTGCATCGCTAACATACACTAAAAAGAATAAATAAAGCACCGAACTTCTGTCCAATTGGCCACATGGTTTCTGCCCTAATTTCTTTCCAGATTCTAAATAAGCAACTATATATTTCTATACGATTGGAAAAAACAGTTTAACATGCGAGGGGAGGAGGAGGAGTAAGAAACAGTATTTCACTTGTTTCAAGAGATACTGTTTCTTTCCCAGCCATTTAATAAAACATCGCCTTTGTTTACTTACATTACTTTTTGATACTACTTAATATTCAGCATTAGTAAAGTGCCATTATGAATTGTCTTACTTTTTCTTTTTGCAATTTACCAGTCACTGTTTTTAGCTGTACATGTCTTTAAAAACTAGATTCTAGTACTGATTTTTCAGTGTATTTTAATGTATAGCAACATGATACAAAGCAAGATGTTATCTCAGTGAATGGTACTATAAAAATGTGTGGATTAAAACTTCACCACAGGAAGAAAAAATCTTTGCAGTCAATTTAAGCAGAGAATATAATCCCAGACAATCAGGCCTATTCTCTAGACTTTAATATATAATTTCAAAGGAGATCAAGAGCTGTAGATTTAAAATTTTGTTTCAGGTCAGCCTATGTATCTAAAATTCCTGCTAACTTCATAGAGTGAGTCTGGGAGGAAGAGATGAACAAAACTTTTTGTTGTGGCAAAAATCCTTTCCATAGCCTACAAGTACAGTTAGGAAGCCATGTTCACAAACTATTTGCTATCATTTGTCTGTGTGATTCTAATTATTTTTGTGTCTGAGAACCAGTTTGCTCTCCATAATCATATAAAATAAACAGTAAAACATGGTTTTTATTTATTCAGATTTGTGCTGTAGACATTGCTTCTCAGTATATTAAATGTTATTTAATTCGTTTCTGTTTAAATATTGATAAAGTTTGTTATTTGTGCTCCAGATTCTTCCATAACCTCAAATAATTTAGGTAATTAATAGAATTTTTGATACATTTTAGAATAATTTAAATTAATATTTAATTCATAGTTCTGTTTGATACCATATAAAGTAATGATAAATATGAGTATTTGGGCAACCAGTAATTCTCTAATAGCCTTCTCTTATTGAGATAAAAATGTTTAAATATTAATTAATTTAGTGCTATCAGAACTGCATAGTTATTAGGCATTTCCAAATTTGGAAGAATTTTCATTACTCAGTAACCGGGTAATGAAGAAAGAAAACTAAAAGCCCTCCTCCAGCCCTTACTGGGGACAGATCAAATGAAATTTCCTAATAATCTGGAGATGTTTCATAATTGAACATTTAGCAGCCATTCCAGAAATAGCAAATATAAGGCTTCATTATTGACTTGGGTTCAGCTACATGTACTTCTTTCTCTACACCAAATATGTTTTCATTACTCAAGTAGCATATGGCAGTAAATGAACCACAAAAAAAGAACATGTTGCATTATTTCCCTGCATTAAGTGCTGACATTATCTTTGCTGCACTGTGTGTGTGGTTTTGTGTAATGAGGCTCTGTTCAGAGACGGTTTGGAGGTGCATGCTCCGTTCTAGCTTGTACCTTGTTGGAAGAGCCCAGCTTCAGAGTAACATGCAGTATGTGAATTATGCCCAATCTAATTATCATGCAGTGCTTTGGAAATTTACTCCTAAATAGCTACCATTAACATAAACAAGTCAATTTACATGTCACAGTGAGGTTCAGGTTAAAAGAAAACGTATAATGGATTCATGTGTATTTTGTGATCTCCTATAAGTATGGCTTTTATTTTTAAAAAGACTACTTAATAGATATACTTATTTTCATCTATATAATTTTTGCTTTTGTAACAGCAACATAAATGGGTGATGATGGTTTTCATAATCATTCATTTATATTCACTGAGCACCTATTATATATATAAATACAATGCTGGGTCTTTGAAACAGATAGGTCTCTGCCCTGATTTTAAAAAAAAAATACTGTATTCTGAATTAATTTTTGCCCTAAATCTTTGAAGTCAGAAGTAAAGAATCTAGAGAAAAAAACAAAATAAAACAAAACAAAAATCCATTACCATCAAAGGACAGGACTGTGTGGCATACAATGTCAATATCTTTCGTTTTGAATTGAAATCACACAAAATGGAATAAAACTTTAAAATAATAGAATTTAAATACATTGATGGTTAACTTCAACTGTCAGCCAGAGTTGATTGATGGATGCCTTGTTGATGAGTAAAGCACACTTCTAAATGTGTCTATGGGAGTGCTTCCAGGGATGATTGGCATGGACGCCAGCAAAATGAGGTGCTTGCAGTCTGGATGGAACAAAAGGGGATGGAAGAAGCCTGCTTGCATCCAAAAGCTGGCTTACACTTGAGTAGGCACGTACTTTGCTGTTGCTGTTGTCTTTAGACACCAGCCTTTCAATGTGGATTCACACCAAAGACTCTCTAAGGAAGCTTTCCACCTGTGGCCTCAGACTACCACTGCAGTTCTGATTTCTCTTCTCGTGAGGTTTCCAGCTGCTTGGACTGAGCAGATTTGGGGTCTTCTAGCTCTTCATCATGAAGCTGGTTACTGTAAACTATCCTAGCTCTACCCTGTAAGCCTAACAAGCCCTTTCATTAATGCATGTATATCCTATTGATCCTATTCCTAACCTATACAAACATCTAATATTAATTCAGACTACAAGGATTGAAACCAATTGAAATGTCACTGAATTGACTAAGCTGGCAAGAAAATAGGCAAAAATAGTGCTCTGAAGTTTAAGAAAAAAAAGTTTCAATATGACTACAGAATCATTTAGCCAACTCTCCCTTGATGTTTTAAAATTAGGAAGTTCCACCAGGCTCAGGAAAAGGGGCTGGAGGAGGGTTATGTGCAAACTTTTAGAAGTGGAAAATGAATATCACCAAAAAAAGTTAAATGAAATTTAATGTGACTAAACTTGGCATAAAAGATATATAATTATTCAGCTGTAATGTCTCTTTCCAAAAATTACATCAGAGTAAAGGTTTTACTTTCAGGGAATTTAAATTTGGGTTGTATGAAAGAAAGAACATACAATCTAACATGAAGGAATATTTCTAAACAAAGCAGTTGCATGACCTCCATCGTTAGATGTTTCCTGGGAGCAGTGCTTTGGTTTTGGCTTTGTCTCATTATATGCTCATTCTTCCAGCCATATGAACTGAAAATAACAAAATGCATGCAAGTAAAAAATGGGGGTTCCTTCTCTGATTCCAAATAACTGCAGTGATTATTTTCTTTATTTTTATCATTATTACATAGACATGACCCTTGTCTATCAGTAAGTATAGGAGTAGTTTTAGTTGTTGGCTTTCAAAAACAGAAAGTCTTTATATTTTAAAAAAATTAAGGCTGATTATGATATAAATTTGTAGTTATCATCTAAGGAAAAATTTAATAGGGGAGAGAACTTAAATTGGTTGGAAGATCACCAGTTTATATGATATCTATTCATTTATTTATTCAACTCATCATTCTTCTAATACTTACTGGGAATTGGCTAAAAGTCAGAAACAGCCATGAACAACCTCCCACAAGAAACAACGTCCTACAAGGAGTCTAGCTTCCATTCTTAGGGCAGCGCAATGGAGAATTAAATAAAAAATTTTCTCTGCCTTCAGAGAATTCAAAGAGTACTCATTTCATTAATAGCAAGAAAGAGGAAGAAGAGGATAAAGCAGAAAAGAAAAAAAAAAGAAAGGTAATCTTTGGGTAGTGAGTTCGAGAGTAGCTATTGTTACAACAAGAACTCTATTTTTCCAGTGTGTATTGTCTGTTACACATCTTGACCACATATTTTACATTTTCCAGTAATTCTGTTTACATTTTACTCCCTGGCATATTATTTTGTGGCATAATTTATTAATTTTGTCATCAGTAGTGATACTGCCAAACATTAGGCACAAAATACAGGTTTAAGGGAGAAGAAAAATGAACACTAGATTCAGAAAGAAGCCTTTTATGAAAACTTAGTAGTTTTAAAAAAATATTGTTAATGAATATCTAAGGCCAAGATTCACTGTGAAATTATCACCTGAAACTTTAGCTTCCTTGAGATTCTAACACTATCATTTACAATAGTCAGAAATAAAAACTCACATTTTTTGCATCTGCCTGCCTTTAGTATTTTAATATTTATTGTAAAATGAAATTCTTTTAGTTTAATCAATTTATTTTTATAAGGTCTAGTACTAAACTAAGGGTGGGAGTGGAGGTGTTTCCTTGGTCACCTTAAAAAGAATGTAGTGCTATTGTGTTCAGAGCTTAATCTGCCAGGGTTCCGTGGCCAGGAAAAGATGGGTGTCAGATCTCTACTCATAATCTCTAGAACATCCGGAATGGAGAAACAGAGCTTGAGCAAAGGAAAACAAGATAACACCTAAGCAAGTCTACCTTTAACTTTACAAGAAAGTAAATCAAATGGTGTAAGGAGAAGGGGAAAAAAAAGGCCTCATTGGTTTCAGGATTTGGACTGAAACGTTGACAACTATAACTTCTTCTTGTCTCTTTGTTCAGGGTAGATATTGGTAATGAACCTACTGAAATCAGAAGGAATGGGGCAATGCCAAGGAAACTTTTCTTTTTCCTTTTAAATCAGATTGAAGCACTAATAGGAGCCATACTTCTACAAAAAACCAGGGCAACAGACGGGGACAGAACACCCACAGATGCAACTGAAGCTCCTTTCACAGTAGCAGTGAAATGTTCAGCATCTGATTCCTCTCTAGTTATCTAAAAGGAAAGGAGGTTTTTCCTGAAAGGTTAAATATTTCTTTATAGAGAAAAGATAAGGAAAAACTACCTGTCACTTCATCCTACCTGATTAAACTGTAAATTACTACTGCAAGCAAATGATTGTTATGTGTTTATGCACCGAGTTTAGTATATAAGTTTTCCTTCATCATTATAAAAAAGATTGTAAGTGTTGCTATTGTACCTATGTTGAAGAAAATACGTAAATGGCAGAGAAAATATGTCAAAAACTGGAGGCTTCTGTAAAAATTATTTAATTACCATAACTCATTACTTTTGGTAAGTTATCTGTCCTAAAAAGCTCCCTGCCCTAAGATGCACATTTTGAAAAGATATTTTAAAAGGTATTATTTGGTTGTATTTTAATGACAATTCTGAACTTTTTCTACTGATCTTTTACATCTTCTATAATCCATTTGCTTTACATAAACTGATTGCCCTTTTTAAGTCAAATGTGGTCCCTGATTTTAAAGTTGCTATTTTAACATAAACTGTAAAAAACACAACCTGAAATACAGGTGGACAGCTATGACCATAGATTGTACATTTGGGGTTGTTTCTTTTTTTTTTCCTGAGTCTGTGTATGTGTTTCTTGATTTAGTTTATTAAATTTAATTAATTATTTGTTTCCAGTCTTTTCTAATATACTGTTTGACTATAGAGAAAGGATTTGCTGTTAGAACACAACATTATATGCTCATTCTTCCAGGCCCAGCCCAAACTATTTCTTCAAATGAATGAGACAATTGGCCTCTCATGCTCTGTCCTTTCAAAGGGATAACAGTACGTGGGAACTAATATCACCCAAGAAAAGAATACACCCCTCACTTTTCTGGGGTGACTGTCAGACTTTGCTGCATAAATACACTTCGATCATAGCCTGGGCTTTCTTTTGGAGGCACTGGAGAAAAATTAAGAGTTGGAAAGGTTTTAGCTGTTTCCTGGTATTACAATAGTAATACATTTCTTCAGAGTCTATGCTACTCTTTAAAAAATGCAGCTTCATGAGTAAACACTGGCAAATGGTGAGTTTTTGCAAGGGGTGCTAGGAGGTGCTTCCCGTTCAGAGTTTTAGGAACAGGCCACACTACTTCAGCTAGGCCAGCTTTTCTCTCCTTTTCTTCCCTGTATCATTTTAGATTTGCAAAAATGTCTTAAATATGGATGAAATAATGACAGCTCTAAAGTGCACAAGCAGTGTTTCTTTTATTTATAAGTACCTTGGAATCCTTCACAGGGCTATTGAATGGGAGGGAACCAAAATTGTTACCCCTTCATGGGCTCACAGTCCAGTAGTTCAACCTTTGATTTGTTATGATTGCACTGTAAAGAATGTGACATGCAGTTGTTTAAGATTCTGATTTCCAAGATCAGCCCTTGAGAGAAAGAAGTTCCATAGAACACTATTTACCGACACTAGCGTCTAGGCTAGAATTAATAGAAATGTAGATTCCGAAACCCCACTTCGGAATTTCTAGAGGTAGAAGGTGTCTGCTCAAAGAAGGTTTACAAGTTGCCAACACAATTTATACAAAACTGCACAAAGTTTGAGAATCATTGCTCTAGAGGCCGATAACAGAACTGATGGCTGTAATGTCAGCTACTAGCAGGTGAAAATGGTGGTTACAGATAGGTTATAAGTGGTGATAGAGTCATAGAGAATTCCCAAAAATAGTAGTTAGCCCACAGTCTAATTTCTGCAAATTCAGAAAGTAGTCGGAAAAATTTCAGTTACACTGAGAAACAAAATATGAAATGAAGTTTAAAGACAATGATATGTACTCCTGCACATAACTGAAGAATTTGTATCATTACTAATTGTTGCCTTTCCTTGTAACCAATATTGCAGTCTTGTTTCTGTCCTGGCTTGATTTTGGACCATCCATTAAGGTGTCCTGATTACTTGCTTTTGGCATCTTTTCCACTTTCTTGTTTTGGTGGTTGGATAATATAACCTTGCTTCCACGATTTAAAAAGAACTATTATTTGTTCCATGAGTTCTCTGTTTTTCTCGATAACTGTTTTTATTTCTCTTTTTGGATAAGCAAGTGATAAAAGCCTGTGAATGGTGGGTTCTGATTTCAAGACCAGCCCTTTAGAGACATATCCAAAGGTGCCAAGCTCTTGATTCTGACAAGGAGGAATGCAGGTTCCTTGGTTCTCACCTTTTGCACCTTGGCACAAATTTCAGTCTTTTTTCTTTTCCCAGAAGACAAAGGTTACTTTTAGATAAATGCTTAGGTTCTTCCCTTTCCATAATCTGAAACTTCTTCCTCTTCTAACAGTTTCCATTAATAGTTGGCCAACGAACACACAAAAACATGTTCAAATTGTTCAATGTTAACAATCTCGGTGGTTTTATCAGTACTCTTTAACCATTACAAATTTCTTAATAGTCTTGTGGAACTTTTGATTTTTTAACCCCTCTTTAAATTTCATTTTCTTTCTATTAAAGCTTATGTTCCCTTTATTGACATTCCTTATTGTAATTCCTTATTCTATTTTTTTTTACCAACACAACCATTCAAATATGCTTATTATAGATTCTTTTGGTTTCACGTGTTCTTGATAAAAATGTGCATTGTGGTTTTGAGTGCATGTGTCTTTAAATTATTATTCTATGGATTATCATCCTTATCACTACACATTATATTTTAAAGATTCACACATATTTCTAGGTGTTCAGTTGTTTGCTTCCATTATCTCTGAATGAGATAAGAGTACAGCATGTGAAAACCATCACATTGGATCGAGTCACTCCTCTAGGTTTGGACACCCAGATTGCCTCTTACAAATAACACTGACATTATCATCATTTTTCAAAAATCCCCTTACATTCCTGAGAATTTCTATAAAGTTATTTCTTATAAAGTGGAATTTCTGAGCTATTAGAAAGTATACTTTTGATTTGACTGATATTTCAGATAGTTCCCCAGAATGTTTTTACCACTCCCTATAAAGTCTAGTTTTACCCAACTTTCTAGTTATATGAGTTTGTGGTACACATATTTATAAAATAAAGGAAAACATAACTAATCAACATTTCAATAATTATGATAAATGCTTTACATTGTAGTAGAGGGTGAGATATCAAAGCAAATAATGTATCAATTCTGCACTAGAGAAGCATATGCTATAATTCAAAGGAGAGGCAGAGGACACATATATTGTAAAAGCTCTTGACAGAAAAATGAAAAAAGTATATTGTAAACTCCAAAGGAGGTCAGGCAACCCAGATGGGTACAATATGAGAATTTTTTTAACCAAAAAAGAGTGACTCTGAGCCTTGAAAGGATGAGTACACTTCAGATCCTTGAATGAAGAGTGATTCTCTACTTGGAAAGTTGATCCTGTGACTAAAAGTTCATTGTTACTAATCAAATCCATAGAACTACATTGCATCAACCATGTGCATCAAAGTTGCAGATCCACTTGCATTTTAAAAGAGGAACAGAGGTTTGTTATGCTGGACATTACAAAGCATTTGTCAGCACATACAAAAGCAGGAGGAACAGAACAAGTGAAACTCACAGATCTCATCATGGATACCAGTGTAGGAACATCCGAACTTCTTATATGTCTGTTCTCATTGACTCACGGCAGTGTGGGAAATCGGTGTTAGCCACCTTGATTTCGTAGTTAATAATTATGTTATGCAAACATACAAAAATAAAACCTCACAAAAAATAAAACCTCACAAAAGGATACAACCTCACAATAACATACAACCAGCAGGCACTTGGTACAATCAGGATTTTAATAAATGTTTAACCTCAAAGTTTATGCTTGTTTGTTATTGTTTGGTAAAGAGAAATAAAACATAGATAAACAGAAAAATTGATATTGAAATTTTCTGAATTCTATTTCAGTGCCTTAGGAGTTGATTATTAAGGATCAAGAGCAATCTAAATTTTAGTTTTGATGGCTTTCAGTATCCTAAATTCTAGACACTGTTTTCTTTAAAATACTGCTATGGGCCAGTGGAATTTTAGACAGCTTAGATCTATGAAAAATGAGATCTATGTAATATGCAAACTACACTTCTAATGGGAAATTGGCTCCCATTAATGACCATTGAGGCCACATTCCCTGCACTACCTCTAAGACAGACAATGACTTCTTAGCTTGCAAGAGGCAACTTCATATACTATAAATTCTGATTAATTAAATACTAATTATTTTGCCAATTTTAGCATTTTACTTGCAAATTTTATACATAATGTATTTCTGCTTGTTAGTCCAAATTTAACAACTGGAAGGTCATTGCTCACAATCATACTTAAACTTGTTTACTACACAAAGCATACAATGCATTATTTTTCTAATCTAGAAAATAATTTATCAGATTGGCAGCTATTGTTTTAAAGCATAAATATTTTCAAAAGTAGATATGATGAGAATTCAATGGTCCCAATTGTCAACATATATCACAAAGACATCTAATATTTGAAAAATCACTGAAGGAAAATTTAATGGTTTCCATGTGGTATATTTTGCATTTGTAAAGTTGTAAAGGACAGTAAGAGATTTTGCCAGTATTGTACTACTTAGAAGAACAGATTTTTAAATTCTTTATTGTTAATCAGAAAACAGGCTACTATCATACCATTAGCTCAGAAGAGATTCCTGACTTTTGTTTTGTTTTGTTTTTTTGTAGCAAAGATTGAACTCAGAACCTCATGCTTGCCAGGCAGGTGCTTTTGCTGCTGAGGTAAACCCTCAGCCCACTGACTATGTTTTTATATCAAAGACACAGTATCAAAAATTAAGCCAATTGAAAAAAAAGTACCCTTTTATGTTAAAGTAATGGTTTGACCCAAAGGTAGAGATATTTAGATTGAGGAACTAAGTCTTTCTCATGAGACAACCCATAAAAGATGTTTTTTAAAACTAGAGATTAAAACCAAAGTTAATTCATTTTTTTTACTTTAAATTGGATGTGTTCAAATTGAAATAAAGTTGAGAAGACCTCTATTCATATCCCTTACAATTTTAAAATTCTAGTGATTCAAAATGGAGTAAATTATTCTGTGTTTATCTCCAGGTTTCCTGTTACTCATTTGAGTCTGTCTCAGTTACTTTCTCATTGCTGGGACAAAATATTCGACACTCACAAGCTCATAGTTTGTAGTGGCTTCCATCTATAGTCTGCTGGATCCAAGGCAGGGTGACTCAGCATAGGAACATGGCAGAGGACAAACAGTCCAAGGCACGGCAAGCAGGAAGCAGTGAACTTTCTTCTGTCTTCCTTTTTTTATTCAATTCAGGCTAAAGCCTATTGGTTTGTTCCACCCACACCCAAGGCAAGTCTTCTCTCTTCAGCAAATCCAACACCCACACCCAGAATTGTGCTAAATCAATCAGTGGACGAATGCAGTGTCACGCAGCCATTGTCCAGTCACCTCCCAAAAGCCCCACCTGTGAGTGCATGAGTCTTTGGAGAGGGCCATCTAGACCTTAGGCAAAACAAAGGCCAAGTGGGCACTGGGTTAGCTCATCTCCAGAGGTGCTAAATATCTCTTAAAAGCATCCCAATTCAATATTTGGTCTCTAACATGTTCTAGTGAATAGACTGTTAAAATCAAATATCTTTTAATCCATTACTAGTTCTATTATGAAATTTCTCGCTTGTCACTCCTGCAACAGGGCTTCAGTTGAAGATGACCAGACAGTTCATTCAAAATAACTTAGACCAGTGGTTTCCAGCCTTTAATTCATCCAAATTACCTGGAGGGCTTGTTAAATCCTGGATCCGTGACCTTAAAGCTTCTCATTCAAAAGAAAAAGCACACATTGGCAAGGCAGCTGCTCAGATAAATTGTGCCTGAAAACATCCACGCCTAGACATGAAACGTAGTTTACACTCCAATCCTCAGACCTGTTTGATGTATAAATATAAACTTTTAATTATCTTGGTACCATTTTTTTTCTTATTTAGTGATATTCTAACTAAGACAGCAACTGAATTTGAACAGATACAGTGTTATTACTGATCCACAAAAAGAAGGATCAAAACAATATGAAAATTGGAGCGTGCACATGAACATGGACTTGTAGTTCAGCAGTTGGACTAATTTCTTTTCTAAGCATAAGGTAAACCCATTCACATTCAGAGGCCTTTTAAATGACATGATTTAATGTGACTAAAAGATGTACAGATGGCGTTACATTGCCTCTGCTGGGAGGAGAGGTCAGATGGCAATTGGCTCTAACACAAGCCACACTAATGTATAGTTACAAGCTGCCACATCAGGGTCTATCTTTCTCGGAGTCTGTTAGGTGAAGTAATCAAGCACTGTGACAGTGCTTCTGAGACACAGCGAAACATGGTGACTTTCATGCTGTCCTAAGTGCTGTCACGCATTCACAAAATGGTTATTTTCAGGAGCAAATGTTTAAGAAATTATCACCTAGTTTAGTTGGTTCATAAGAAAGCAAATAACCCAGATATTAAGTGAGAAGCCTAATTCGAATCCACCAGTCTACAAATCATTGAATTCTTCTTCCTATGAGCATTGAAGGATGATATTTAAAACCATTCCAGCTTATACATTTATATTTTTATACCTTTATTAAATATAGTACATAAAATTACATGCTTTAAATAATCATGACAAAAGAATGAAACCACACAAACAATACAGAAAGCCATGAATGGAGATAAAAGATATTTGGAAGTAGTTTCTAAAATCAGACTTTTGCCCTCTAAATTAGCATGCACCTATGGAAATGTGGCATTCCAAATATCAAAAACTAGAAAAAGGACATAACCAAAATTTAAAAATTACTGATTACTTATCTCATAAATACATGCAAAGACAAAAGAAACACATTCATTAGCAAAAATATGGCTAAATATTATCCATAAGAAATTTTCACATCATCTTGAACTTGGCAACATGATACTTGGAACTAGCCCAACTTCTAGTTGTATTTCAAAAGCTATAAATGTGTTTACATTCCTTCAGTTTAGGAGCAGTGCATTTGCAAGATAACAGGCAAACAAAAAGGGACACATTCTCCTAACTCCTCATTACTTAAGAGAGAAAAGTGAACATGAAATGGGGAAATGAAGTCCAGATATCAGGAGTTATTTCCTAAGAATAACAAAATAAGCTAGAAGCAAAATCAGAACTAGAATTCCAATATTGTTTTCCAGACCAGTTGCTGTTCTATTGTCCCAACCTTTTTCTCTGTCTCAGCCACCGGACTGTGGGCTAACACAGAACAATTAATCATTGTGCTTACAGTTATGTAATTCCCGCAGAGATCGTTTATCTCCCCGTCAATAAGCTGTAAAGTATTATAGGTTGCATTTTAAATACAAAGTAACTGTGATCAGGGTGATATGTTAGATATTAAACATCTCATAGTTTTTGAAAGGTGGACCATGAATCAGATTTCCTTAATGTCAGATGACTGGTCTCTCTGGTGGCTTTCAAAATAATTATGCTTCTAGCTGGACTCAAACCAACAGAGTAATGACTGAAACTAAGATATAGAAACAATTGTGTAGATAAATTTTTGTTTAACCTAATATTCTAGAAAATACTCCTGAATATGTAAATCAAAAAGCATGATTCTCCATGTAGCTCTGTAACTTGAGCCCAGAATAGTAAATAGATATCTCCCTTTGTGCTAATTTTACACAATTAAGTAATTCATACATTGAAAATACTTAATGAGTCATGCCATTATATTGATTCAAAGTATTTTAAGATTTAAAGTTTGATCCTTTAAAATACTAAGTTTCATGTGTTCTGGGATGAATGGAGAGATTTCAATAGGGAATTAATTACCTAGCATCAGATATTACACAGCTTGATTTCAATCCTGAAAAATACCCAACTCTTTACAATGTCTTCCCAGGATTTAGTTTCCTCAGAGTAGAATAAATTGTAGCAGCTTCATAGATTTGTACAAAAATTGAGAGATCTAATATATGTAAATCATTTAGAGTAAGGCCCAGCATAGAGTAATGACTAAATCAGCTAGTATATTCATCATCCTCTTTGCTCAGTTATGCTTTAGTAACAATTAACTCACAAACTATAATGGTTTAAAATATAAATAATACCCTCCTTCTGTAGGTCAATTCCAGCTTGTCTCCACTTTCTTATTCTAAGATCTAGAACAAATTATCCATACGTGAAACAAATTATCCTTATTGTAGTAGGAAAAGAACAGTAACTACAGTCAATGGCTGTTAAATCTTTTATGTAGACATGGATTGTGGCCCTCATTCTTTCATTCTTCTGACCAACATAATTCACATAGCCAAGTGGGAAAGAACAATCTTCTCACAAGGATAAAACAGAATCACATGGCAATGGATGTACCATTCTTTTCCATGGTGATATTACGTATGTAGGAACAATAACTCATTCTATCAATAGTAATGATTATTTAATAAAAGGCAAAAGAAATGATAAAAGGAGCAATTTATGAACTGTAGAAAAAATTGACTCTGATTGCTCAACCTCTGCTGGTTATATGATGTTCAACAAGACATGTGAATGTTTAAGTCTGTGATTCTTCATCTATAATCAGACTATCAAAAGAATTAAATGACATAAAGAAATTAAAATATATCCTTGTATTGGATAAGAGAGAAAAAAATTCTGCCCCTAAAGAATTTGCTATTAAGTAAATCAAAACCAGTGATGAACACTTTGAAAGAATTATTGGCTGTTGTCCCGGATTATAAGCAAGGGAACATGAGCAATCCAGATATCTCGTTATGAGCTCTGAGAATTTATCAATCATGAGGATCAATATCACATACTCTGGGAATATGTAGGCAATTGTAAAATTATTTGCTACTACAAATATCTCCAAATAAAGTCAAACTTGTTGAACTTCAACAAAAACAAGTATAAAATGGTGCTCTTAACACAAAAACCATGAACCTTACTACCATCTTAAGATGAAGAAAAGCAAATAGAAAATTATCACTTAGGTACAATGACCCAATATTGTTTTCTCGATATGTTATTTATTGTTCTGCCAATGAATCACTTATTTATCCAATAATCATTTATGGTTCAATTGTTTTGTGCCTTTATGAGGTGGATAAATAATGATAAAAAACACACACACATATCCACAACCACATTACTGCCCTTAGTGACTAGTCAGGGACAACAATATTAATTAGATGCTATTAATAATATATAATTTCAAAATTAAAAATGTGTTGTTGAAGAAAAGAATATGACTCTATGAGAGGGTATGGAAGAGAAATCTGAGAGAAGAGAGAGGACAGTGAAGATGCAAGATTTCTAGGAGGTGATTTTGAACTGAGATTTGAAGACAACCACAAGTTTTTAACTGAGTCAAGACAATGAGAATGAGGGTGAATTGATAATAAACACCACCTCACACTGAGACAAAATCAAGGAAGAGAAGGTGGCATTTTAAGAAAAAGGACAATCCCTGTGTCTAGAAAATTGAGAGGAGAGAGTCACGAGACAGAGGGTGGCAGGCAAATTCTGCCTCTTGTAACGGCCAAACGTCTATCATTGTTCAAATCTCAGTGATAAAATTTTAACTAAATTTAAAATGGGATGTAGTATAATCAGGTTTTACTTTTAATAAGTTTAAAATAAACACACACATTGGCTAACAAACCAAATCGAGCAAATAAACCTAGAGCTTTTGCCAATGGAGGCGGAAATCTAGAGATGGACGGATCCAGTAAAAAGGGCAGGGGAGGTAAAGGTAAAATGATTAGGACCTGACATGTACCTGTGCAAACTCTTCATGAGCAATGCATCCCTTGAGTAAGGCAAATAAGAAAGGCAAATACTAATAAGAAAAAGAAGGAAATGCAACAGTGTCTCACCCTTCACACTCTCTAAGACCCAGTCTCCAGAGGAAAGTGATTTCGACCACTTTATTTTTTATGCTTTTGTTGATTGCTGCAATATTTCTAAATAAATTGCTCGCTTTCATTTCTTGATCCATTAGCAATAAAATGCTATATATTTTAACTTCATAGTATAAAGATGAGAACTTAATTAACATTCTTCCATCATTTATTAGCTTAGTAATCAGCAAATTTTAAATTATTATTTAAAGGCTTTTATCAACCCCTTTACATCTGTAAGCAATGTATTTAAAAAAGATTCAGAAAATATGGATATTATGTCTCTCATGCTGCTGTTATTACATTAAGATACTAGTACATCTCCTATTCTTCCTTTCTCATGTTGATGTCCCTATCTATTTCTGTAACTGCCACCTGCATCTATGAGCATCAGCAACACTGGTCACCTTAACCATATTTTCTTATCTAATTTTGATATGAAGCATGATAAACTGATAAAAATCACTTGGAGAGTCTCTCTTCCTTTTCTTATCTCAGAAAAAGAATTGTGTGAAATTGGAATTATTGGTTTCTGGAATATTTTGTAGGATTCAACTACAAAATCTTTTAACTTGTTTTCTTTGTAAGAATGGTTTCGACTTCTTTTACTGAAAAACTCATTCAAGATCACTTAGGCAACCCAGGGTGAACGTCCAGGGTGAAAGGGGGTCCTGGAAAAGCTTCTTCTGAAGACGCCTCATAGATGCAGGAGCAGTGCCTGACCTGATGTTTTACCACTGATCGGTGAATTCTAGAGTCACAATCAGTATCTTGCAGAGCTGAGCAAAGGCTTCCATAAAAGAAATGAGGCCCCAGGGCTCCTGCAGTATACCAGTCTGCAGGCTTATGTTCTTCTCTGGAGAAATCAGAAAGATATGGCAGCCTCTTAAGCATGCAAGGGCTAGAAGAACACGCTGATGTGATCAGGAGCAATAACGTAAACCCTGCAATTAAAGCAGTGTAAGCAAGCAAATCCCTCTGTGCAGCATTTTTTGACCACTTTAACTCAGGAAAACCAGTTCTCTCCATGATTGGTGTGCCAAGACATGTGCTAAGTGCTATGATATGATTGTCCAATAGCCTAGTCTACTCCCTAAGGATTCTCCGAGTCCAATCCTACCAGCCTCCGGGCTGCTTTCACTGAGTTCCTCATGAGGCCAGCTCTTTACCTCAGACAACCAGGCTGCAGGACATCAGTCTTGGACAAATTAACACTTGCCTATTTGGATTTCTGTTTCTTCTTAAGTCACTGTTTTTCAAAGTAGCATGTAAGGAATGCATTTATTTCATTTAATATATGAACTTTACTGAGAGTAAATAGTTTGTAACATCAGTATTACTTTAAAAATTTGTTTTTAAAAAGAAGTTTTGTTTAAAAAGAAGTTTACCAACTGCTTAATTTATGTTTTCTAAAGAAGTTTTAAACTATGTTTTCCTACGGCAGATAGTTCATGCAATCATTGATGTCCCTTTCCTAACATATTCAATTGATTTCCAATCATTAATTGAATATTCTTGGTGCTGTATGAAAAAGTTTTTAAAAACTCTTATCTGATAAAAAGAATTTTAATGTAAAGACATAAGCAAATAAACTTGTAGATGCGTTGGCTGCTAATAGATATGGGTTTCTTATATAAAGTAAAAACATACCTTAATATTAGGTTGTATTTAAAATTACTTTAGCTATATATTTTAAGTGAGCAAATTGTATGGCACATGAGCTATATATCAATAAAGTTGCTTTTAGAGAGGAAAAATGATATGGTCAATGAAAATACATGTAAGGGTAAAAAAAGTGGGAATTGGGGTGTGATTTTGAATTAAGAGTTCAAAAGATATCTCACAGAGATAGTCACAATTGGGTAAAGGCCTGACCAGCTGTGAGGAGTGGGCCTTGCTGGGCTCAGGAGGAAAAGTATTAGAGCAGAGACCGAGCTCTGCTAAGGGCAGAGATATGCCTGTATGTTTGAGGGCCTGTATGTTTGAGCCTTTGCAAATGAAGAGGATCAAGCCCAAAAGAAAGACATGAATAAGAGGTGAAGCTTTGCTTTCATTTTATTATTATTCACTTCTTTTTTTATTTAAAGAGAAAAAAAACAGAAAAAGGGTAGAAATATTACAGAATTTCAAAAAAAGATAAACAGTAAGAAACCACTAGTTGACAAATTATATATTGTCCTTTTAGAAATAGTTGTTCAAGTTACAAAATTAAAGCACACAAAGTGGACATTCAGACAGTGAGACTGTAAACAATTCTGTTCAGCAATCCAACAAGAACTTAGAACTATGGTTATCAATCCTATACACTTAAATATACATGCAGTTATATCTTTTATAGCAATTCCTATTTCCTCTCTTTTTTACAATAGCAATTACACATTTTTAAATTTTATTTAAAGAGAGAAAAAAAGAAAGGAAAACAAAGCAAACAAAAAAAAGGGTAGCAACAATACAGAATTTAAAAAAGAGAAAACAACACTAAGAAATTACTAGTTGAGAAATTACATATTGTCATCTTGGATGTAGTTGTTCAGGTTACAAAGTTAAAGGATACATAGTAGACATTCAAATAGTGAGACTGCAAACAATTCTGTTCAAAGATCCAACAAAGATTCAGCAATATGGTTATCCATTTTATACATTCAAACATGCATGCAGTTATATCCCTTAGAGCATTTTGTTTTCCTCTCTTTTTTACAATAGCAATTACACATTTTGGGTTTTATTACTCTTATAGTTCTTATTACCTTTTATACTAGAGACACAATGTGATATTTATAAATATTATTCTTACTTATTTCACTAATGAGCTTAGTCTCAAGTTGTCTCCATTTACTTATGAAGGCCTCAAGATCAGACTTTTTTATAGCTGAGTAATACTCCATTGTATAAAAATACCACATCATTTTCATCCACTCTGCAGTCGATGGGTATCTTGGTTGTTTCCAAGATTTAGCTATTACAAATTGTGCTGCTATGAACATGGGTGCACATATATCACTGTGATATGAACTTTTCAGTTCTTCTGGGAAAATACCCAGGAGGGGAATAGCTGGATTGAATGGAGCTTCCAATCCTAGTCTTCTGAGAATTCTCCCTATGGATTTCCATAGTGGTTGCACCAGTCTACATTCCCACAAACAGTGGAGCAGTGTTCCTTTTTCCCTGCAGCCTCACCAATATTTGTTATTGGTTGATTTCTTGATGGCAGCAATTCTCTCCATAGTGAGATGATATCTCAATGCTGTTTTAATTTGCATTTCTTGAATGACCAGTGATGGTGAACATTTCTTAATGTATTTATTTGCCATTTGTATATCTTCCTCTGAGAACTGTGTGTTCATCTCAGATGACCATTTTTGGAGAGGGTCTTTGAATTTGGGGGGCTTGATATTTTTCAGTTCTTTTTATGTTCTGAATATAAGTCTTTTGTCTAAGGGGTTGCTGGGAAAATTCTTTCCCACTCTGGGTTTTCTTTTCATTCTGTTGGTGATTTCCTTTAAAGTGCAGAAAATTTTCAATAATATGAGATCTCAGTTGTTGATTCTTTGGTTTCCCGTGTAGTTTGCATTTTGTTCATGAATTCTCTGCCTACCCCTCTGTCTTCAAGACTTCTACCTACCTTGTCTTCCAATAGATTTAGTATTTTGTTTTAATATTTAGGTCTTTGATCCATTTAGACGTTAGTTTTGTTCATGGTGATAGGCATGGATCTAGTTTCAGTCTTTGGCATGTGGAGAGCCAATTTTTCCAACACCACTTATTAAAGAGGCTATCCTTCTTCCAGTGGACACATTTAGCCCCTTTGTCAAATATCAGGTGGCCGAGTGTCTCTGTAGTTGTGCTTACAACTTCTAATCTATTCCATTGATCCTCAGGTCTATTTCTTTGCGAGTAACAGGCTGATTTTATCACTGTGGCTTTATAGTACTGTTTCAAGTCAGGAACTGAGTTGCCTCTTGCCTTGTCCAGAATTTGCCTTTGCCATTCTAGGTTGCCCAGAGTTGCCTTTGGTATTCTAGGTTTCTTTTGTTTCCAAATGAATTTTAGGAGTGTTTTCTCTAGATCTGAGAGGTATGTCAATGGTATTTTGATTGGGATTGCCTTAAATCTGTATAAAAGTTTTGGGAGTATGGCCATTTTCACAATGTTGCTTCTTCTTAGCCAAGAGCAAGGAGTATCCTTCCACTTTCTAATATCCTCTTCAATCTCCTTTTTCAGTGTAGTATAATTTTCAGCATATAGGTCTTTTACATTTTAGTTAGATTCCTAAGTATTTCATTTTTTTAGATGTTCTTGTAAAGGGTGATATTTCCATAATTTTTCTCAGTGAGTTTTTTGTTTGTGTACAGGAATGCTATTGATTTTTTAGCATTGACTTTGTATCCAGCTGCACTGCTGAACTTGTTTATTACCTCTAGCAGTCTTTTAATGGAGTTTTTTGGGTCTTCTATATAGAATATCATGTCATCTGCAAATAATGATAATTTAACTTCTTCCTTTCCTATCTTCATTCCTTTTATTTCTCTCTCTTGTTTGGTCGCCCTGTCTAGTGTTTCCAGAACTATGTTGAAAAGGAGTGGTGATAGTGGACATCCTTGTCTTGATCCTGATTTTAAAGTGAAAGCTTTCAGTTTTTGTCCACTTAGTATAATGTTGGCTGTTGGTTTTTCATAGATGGCCTTTATAAGGCTGAGGTAGACACAATGTATTCCGAGTTTCTGAAGGGTTTTTATCATGAACATGTGTTGGACTTTATCTAAAGCTTTTTCTGCATCTATTGAGATGACCATGTGGTTTTTGTTTTTGACTCTGTTGATGTGGTGAGTTACATTTACTGATTTGCATAGGTTAAACTATCCCTGCATTCCTGGAATAAATCATACTTGGTCATGACATATATAATCTTCTTGATGATTTGTTGCATTCTATTTGCCAGTATTTTATTGAGAATCTTTGCATCAATGTTCATTAGTGAGATTGTCCTATAGTTCTCCTTTTTGGTTGGGTCTTTCTCTGGTTTTGATATCAGAGTAATACTTGCATCCAGGAATGATTTAGGGAGGATTGTTTTCTTCTCAATTTCATTGAGGAGTTTAAGGAGTATTGGTATCAAATCTTCTCTAAATTTCTTGTAGAATTCAGCTGTGAATACATCAGGACCTGGGCTTTTCTTTGTTGGTAAGTTTTTAATTATGTTTTCAATTTCAATAGCTGATATTGGGTTGTTCAAAATTGCTATATCTTCTTGGTTGAGCTTTGGTAGTTCATATGTTTGTAGAAATCTGTCCATTTCCTCTGTGTTTTCCACTCTATGTGAGTAGAGATTTTCAAAATAGGTATTCATGATCTTTTGAATTTCCATGGAATCTGTAGTAATTTTCCCTTTTTCAGTTCTTATTGCATGAATTTGGGTTTTTTCTTTCTTTTTCTTGATAAAGTTAGCTAGGGGTTTGTCAATTTTGTTTATTCTCTCAAAAAACCAGCTTTTTGATTCATTAAATTTTTGTAGTTTTTTAGTTTCAAATGCATTGATTTCTGCTCTAATCTTTACAATTTCTTCTATAAGCTTTGGGTTTAGCTTTTTCTTCTTTTTCTAGAAGCTTGAGATGGAGCATTAGGTTGTTTATCTTTGCTTGTTCTGTTTTCTTGATATGACGATTTATTGCTATATATTTCCCTCTTAAGACTGCTTTCATTGCATCCCACAGATTATAGTATGCTGTTTCTGTATTTTCATTGAACTTTAGGTATTGCTTTATTTCTCCTTTAATTTCTTCTGTAGCCCACTGGTTGTCCAAAAGGTTCTTATTTAACTTCCATATATTTATGCAGGTTTTGCAATTTTTTTCCATTAACTTCCAATTTCAGTGCACTATGATCAGATATTATGCATGGTATGATTTCAATACCTTTGCATTTACTTAAGAATGTTTTATGGGATAATATATGTTCTATTTTGGAGAATGTCCCATGTGCAGCTGAGAAGAATGTGTATTCTGATGTGGTTGGGTGGAACACTCTGTATACATCTACCAAGTCCAGTTGCTCACAGGTGTTGTTCAGTTCTGTTATTTCTTTGCTGACTTTTTGTCTAGTTGATCTATCTCTTTGTGACAATGGGCTGTTAAGATTGCCTGTTATAATTGTATTCGCATGTATTTGGTGTTCATGTCCATTAGTATCTGTCTTATATAGTTGGGTGCTCCTGTACTTGGTGCATATATTTATAATTGTTAGTTCTTCCTCTTGAATTTTTACACTAATGAGTATTTAGTGACCTTCTCTATCTCTTTTAATCATTTTAGGTTTGAAGTTCATGTTGTCTGCAAATAGAATGGTTACCCCTGCTTTTTTCTGGGTTCCTGTTGCATGGAATACTGTTTTTCATCCTTTGACTTTTAACCTATGAGTTTCCTTTTGGGTCAGATATGTTTCTTATATACAACATATTGTAGGATCATGTTTCTTGATCCATTCTGTCAATCTATTTCTTTTTATAGGTGAATTGAGGCCATTTATATTTATGGATATCACTTATATGTACTGGCTTGACTTTCCCATGTTATGTTCCAGTTGTTTTCTTTCTGTTTTCCCCTTATTTAATTGCTTGTCCTACCTGGTAGTGTCTTTCTGCTGTTGTTCTGGGGATTGTGGTCATTTTTATCTCTGTGTAGTGTCTTTCAGTACTCTTTCTAGGGTTTGTTTGTTGGACGTGAATTTCTTCAGTTGTTCTTTGTCATGGAAGTATCTTGTTTCTCCATTAAATCTGAATGAAAGTTTTGCTGGGTACATCAGTCTGGGTTGAAAGTTGTTTTCTTTCAGGGCTTGAAATACGCCACTCCAAGTTCTTCTTGACTTGAGGGTTTGTGCTGAATATTCTGCTGTGATTCTAATGGGCTTTCCTTGATAGGTGATTTGTGTCTTTTCTCTAACAGCTTTTAGTATTCTGTTTTTATGTTGCATGCCTGAGATCTTAATTATAATGTATCTGGGTGTGGATTTATGTTGATTCTGACTGTTTGGTGTGCTATATGCCTCACTTATCTACATATCAGCTTTTTTCCCTATGTTTGGGAAATTTTCTTCCATTACTTCTGTGACTATTTTGGCTATGTCATTTGCATTGGCTCCTATCTCTTCACTGATGCCTATTAATCTTGTATTTTTTCTCTCGGCATCATCTTGAAGCTATTGGATTGTCACTTCATGCTGTTTTGTTATTTTTAAAAGTTCTACCCTTTCATGATTACTAATTGCAATCCTGTCCTCGAGGTCTGAAATCCTATCTTCAGCTTCATTTAAATGGTTTTGCATGCTTTGAATAGAATTTTTTGTTTCTTGGATATCTCTTTAGGTTTGTTTCATGAATTCTGTTTGTTTTCTATATGGTTCATTCAAGGTTTCAGTCAATTTCCCATGCTCCTGTATTTTTTCTCTATTTCTTTTTTAGCTGCATTCAACAACTCCTTTACTAAGTTTTGTTATGTCTATCTTTACATGGGAGAGTACTTCTAATTTGATTTCCTCTACAGCCTTGTGGGGTTGTTTTTTTTTTTATTTCACTTGCTATCTTTTCAGAAATTTCCAGTGTGTTACTTTTGGGGTCCTCTATTTCAGTGTCTCCTGTACTTGCCCCTGCTGGACTTGATGTTTGAAACTTCATTTTGCTTTTTCATTTTGCCATTTTCACTCTGCCTGATGTTTTCTGTGTGTAGGAGGGTGTCACCCACACTCTTTTCATACTCACCAAGGTCTTACAATTATTTGGAGGGGGCTTTACTACTGGCTCTATTTACCCACTGTCCAGCTCTATTTTACAGGCATATTCACCACACTGACACAGTTAATCAACTGTAGTCCAAGGTTCACCACCTGGGAGTGAAGTTCCAAGTTTTTTCCGTGTGCTGGGATTCTGCCAGAGCCCGCAGTGAGGGCCCAAGACTGGAATGGGTCCTGTTCACTGCTTGATGTTCCTATTCTTTACTTCTAATTTAAAAATTTTTGGAGTTAGTTTGAATAAGTTGTAGAAATGAATATTTAGTGCAGTCATTTTTAGTTTACTTTTTTACTATTGTAAGTACTTGGGACTACATATTTCCCTCAAAATGTACAACTTCACCATCACATAAAAGTAACATTTTATTTTTGGCATTTAACTTTATTGTTATCTTCATTTTAAATTATTCTTATCCTTGACTCATAGTTTCTTTTGGCTATAAATAAATGGGCATGTGAATTAATGAACAGAGATCCTGAGAAAAACAATAGTGAAAATAAAGAGAGGAAATATTTGAGTACGTATTAGTTGAGAATTTTATAGATACTTTGACAAACAATGATCCTCAAATTTAGAAAACTAATGAGTGCAAAGTGGATTAAAATATGATCAACATTGCAATATGTTCCAATCATCATATTCTAATTAATTACTGCTGAGTGATATGCTGAGGGGCCAAATCTTATTTAATATTGTTTAATGTCAATTATTTTAAATATAAATACTTACATATGTCCAACAATTATCACACTGACTATCACAGTGCTAAGATGAGGGTTTAGGACCAAGTCATAGGTGATGCAGAATTTAAAGCCAAGCAGAAGATGATGGTCCTTCAGAGAGACCAAGGAGTCACTGAAGAAGCAAGAACAACTCTTGAAGAATGTGTTTTCACACAATCCAAGAGAAGAGCACATGTGAGGTGATGTTATTGAGACAGTGTCTTTGGCTTTTTCACCTCAGCTTCCTGACTAGCTGACATTACAGTCACGCACTGCTGTACCTCGTTTAAGAGGGCATATTGGTCAAGGTTTAGGAGTAATCCACTCTTATCTTTTAAGCACAAAGGAATTTAGGAACTTACTTCTGCATATAAAATATCATACAGATTCATTAGGAAGTAAATCATTGTGTACCTTGGAAAATTTCCAAAGGCCTCCAACAAAATGGTACTCCAAATAATCTTTGATTCCTGGGGCAATTAGGAGTCTACAAATCATAAAACTCCTGAATCATATTATTTCAGACATACCTAAAATGAACACACTTTTTGCTTTCTTCCAGGTCAATTACAAATTTGAGACTCTTCATAGTGTTCTTGAACATTTTAAACTAAATCACATCTGAAAAACTAGCTGCAAGAGATTCTAGCAACACAATTTTTAGCTTGAAAATGAATTCATCTGCACATATGGAGACACGATAAATCATCTTTTTTGTTATTGATCTCATAGTCTCATTGTAATTAAATAGCACATACAATGTATTACATTTTGAAACACTGATATTTGTTTTATGCTTAAAATGTGGCCAGATTTGTAAATGTTTTGACTGTTGCCAAGAATATACTGTATATTATTATGTGTATCTTAATTTGGGGATGCAAATTTGTGAAATGTTTATTGCAACCAGCAAGAATAGTGTATTGCTCAAATACTCTGCATTCCTTTTAATTAGTATAAGGGAGATGTGCTAAAATTTCCCACTATGAAATGAAATCTGTCATTTTTTTCCTTTTATTCATAAATTTTTACTTGTATGTAGTGATTATGTTATTGGCACATGTTGTTTAAAATACTCACATGTTCCAGGTAAAATGAAACTGGTGAAAACAAATGTTTCATCATCATATTACTCAGTTTTTCCATTGTTGAATACAATAAACTCCATGCACAAATTAAAAGAAAGAGGTTTAATTTGATTCATGATCTCAGAGGATGAAGTTCATGATCAGCTGGGTCCAAGGTAGAAGTATCATGGTAGAAGGGCAGGGTGGAGCAAAGCTATAAAGTTCATGGCAGCCAGGAAGCAGAGCAGAGAAAGTTCTAGACAGGAAGAAGCAAAGGACCAGGCATAGAGCCTAGTTTATGATTCTATGTCCCACCCAGACATACCCTGTGAGACTTCAAAATCAGTCAAATTGACACTCCACCCTATCTGGCACAATCAGTAAGAGTGGTATTTTTTATTTCAAACATATGTTTTGTCTTAATTTCTATTTTGCCCATTATTTAAACATGTATGACAATTTATTTTGATCAATGGTTGCTTAGTATAAGCATTTCCATTATTGTGCCTCAGTATTTCCATGTACTTATTTTTAAGAATGTTTCCTAAAAACAACTGGTAGTGTAACTCCCATCCCCATATACATACATGTAAGTATATTTTATTTGAAGAGTCTCATTAACTGTGATTGTTAATACATGTAAAATAGTCTCTGACATTTTATGGTTCTACTTGCCTTACTCACTTTCTGTATTTGATTAAAGAATACATATGATTCCAAGTGTTTTTACACTATTGATTGGTAGGAATCACCATGATAGTAACCATATATATTTAACTTTATATTGAAAGTTAGTGACTGGGAAGAAAATAATTAGATAACAGATGAAGACTCAATTTATTCACTTTTCTAAGGGATGAGGACATCCCAGGAAACTACAGTAATTGGAGAAAACTCCTTTTTAAACATGCTAATGACATACTGATGATATTTGCAAGCTACTAGTTCTTATCTGCAGCATGATTTTAGCAGGATGTATCTGCTGATGATAAAAACAAAAAAAAAACAATCTGTGCATTTATAGGGGATTACAAAATGTTAAACTATCTAACTACCTGATCATAAAATGTAGATTTTTCTGTGTATGTGATGAAATGGGTCATTTCCATTAGCAATACATCCTGCTACATTACTATTACTTAGAGATCTCATAAATTATCTGAGTTGGAACACACATGATGAGGCAGTAATAAGTGAAGAGCTAGTTTAAGACCTTTTCCTGCTTGCCTGGGGCTCAATCTTGCTATATCCTTGAAATTAATAATCATGCTTCACCCTGGGTATACCCAATCTCTGACTTGGGTATATGTGACTAGACAATCTAATCTTTTTCATTATCTCAGCCATTATCTCTACTCTTCTTCAAAATTATATCTTTCTCTAGAATAATCACCTTCCTTGCATTTTATATGCTCTTTCTTTTTTGCAAATCTCAAGTCAGACATTCTTTTCTTATCTACATTTTATCTCACAGAAAACTGTTTTAGACTTATCCACATATTTGTGAGTCCTTTATTAATAAAATTTTCTTTTTTGGTTTCTCTTTTTTATTAAAATATATTAGTTATATAAATTAGCGGGTTTCATTATGACATTTTCATACATGAGTATATTGTGCATTGATTCCACCCGAGATCATTTTTATCCTGCTGGGAAATCAGAATTTAGAGAAGGTCTGTTGGTGGTAATTGAGACTTTTTTTTCACATGAGAATGTCTTTATTTTGCTTCTGTGTTTTAAACTAACTTTAGTTGGAAAGCAATTCTATGTCAAACATTTTAATATTTTCAGAACCTTAAAAATATTATTTCTGTCTCCTTAGCTTAATTTGTTAATACATGCATCATTCCTTCTTAAGAAAAATGTCTTTTCTCTGTACTTCTTTAATCTCTCATTTTATTTGAATTTCCATGTGTAACTTTAGGTAAGGTTTAATTATTTTTCTTGCTTGGGATTCGTGATATATTTTGAATATGAAGATTCATTACATTTTTCAATTCTGAAAAAATTGTCAACATGTGTTATTCTATTTTTTTCTTTCTGAAATACAATCAAATTAAATGGGCTAAAATATAACCCATCTCATTCTAACTATCATATCTTTAAAAATTTATATTTTCACTCTTTTTATCTTTGTGGTATATTCTGTGTGTTCTTCAGATTTATCTTCTACATCACTAATTATTTCTTCAACCACATCCAGTGTGCTCATTGAGCCATTCATTTAGTATCTTATTTTAAATATTTTAATATTAGTAGAAATTATGTTTAGATATTGTTATGGCTTGTATCTAGATGCTTTCCCAAAGTCTCATGTATTCATAGATAGGTCTTTTTAGAGGTGTCTGGGTCTGGGTGTGAATATGGATTAAGGATGTGTGATAACTAAATTAATCCATTGAGTGGTTAGCATAGTTCTGGATGTGGATAAGGGAGGCTCTCTTTTGGGTGTAGGAGTTACTTACTAGTAGGTTTTAGCCTGGATAGAATGTAATGGGACAGAAAGAAGGCAGATTGTGATGCTTTGCTGTGTTCTGCCTGCCACAGACCATTTCTCCTCCCTAATGCTGCCCTGGTGTTGTAGTCAGGGGTTATAAGGAGAACAATTAGAATCAGGACACAGAATTTATAATAGTATTTTATGATGGTCACCCAGAGTAAAACACAAGACAGTGCAGGAAATCTGTCCACTACATTAAAGACTCAATATTCAGCCAAGGGTCTGGATCTCACAGCAATGTGCTGCATGAGTCTAGCTGAAAACCTAGAGCCCATGACAATGCCTCCCACAAGTCCAACTGGAGGTCTTGAACCCATGAGAAGGAATCATGCCCGTCTCTTTCACGGATCTGTGCTGGGAAGGCCTTAGGTCAGCGATGAAGCTAGAAAGTCTGTACCTGTGAGGTGAAGGAGCTGTGCTGATAGGTTTAGGGTTCTGTGCTGGAGCCTAGAAGTTATGCTCAAATAAGAACCAGAGATGCCCTTAAAAATACCACAGCCATCCTCAGCAACACACAGATCCCGAGCTCCTCTGACAATAAGAACAGTCAAGTACATGCCAGAAAACCAGCATGACAAGTTTCTCTTGGTGATTAGACGCACATGTATTCCTCTCTGGAGCCCGGAAATGATGCTCTATGTAAGGACCAAAGCTCCCCCAAAGTGAACCACAGCCATTCTCACCAATAAGGTCCCACTCCTCCGACGACAATAGTCAAACTGACACTGGGGAAGTTAGTCATGACAAGCTCCTCCAGGAGACCCAATGGTTCAAAACAGCCACACTTAGAGAAACCCACAATGCCTCACTCATCTCCACATCTCTATTCATGCTGGCAACTTTCCTCAGGTAGAACATCTATGTGCACCACCATGCTGATTTAATTCAGCTGGTGTTAAGTTGGCCACCAGGTTTTAATCCATAAAACCTGGTTTGGAGCCAGGCTATGAACTGAAACCTCTCAAACTGTGAGGTAAAATAAAGCTTTCCTGCTTCAAATTTGATGTCAATAATGACAGAAAGTAGCTAAGACAGATATTATCCAAACTTGTCAGATTTTCTTTATTTCTGTTTGTAATGTATTTTAAATTACTTTCTCTTTCAACACTTAAAAGAAGAAATAATTCCAATACACCCCTCCTTGGTGGTATCCTGTTACATTTTAAAATATTATTTTTCGTTCATGCATTGCTGCTGTAAATATTCCAAAAGTTCATTTTCCAAATGGTTTTGCTTCTTCTGAATGTTTTTGTCTATTATCTAACCAGATCTATTTTAACTATATGACTATACTTAAAATGTTTGGGGCTTTGTAGATACTGGTAATCTGAATCTTAAATCCATGAAAAGACAAGAGATGTCATTGATTTTCAGTAATAGGGCATGCTATTTTTAGAAAAAGAAGGGTTAATTTTTTTTGTTTTTCAGTTAGATACTATACCTGAGGTCATTAAGCTCAGATCCTAAAGCTTTATCTGGCCCACAGCCCATTTTGGCATAATCTGTGAATTAAAAAATTTATTTTCAAAATATTGTTAAACTAAAGATAGAATATATGAGAGGAAACATATACACCCTAAAATATTTACTACCTTGTCCTTTACAGGAAACATTGGCCAACACTTACCTCTTCCTGCCACCAAATATATTGAAGACTTTTTATTAATTTATAGTCAAATATCTCTCTTTTCTTAACCTTACTTGTTGGCCCTTTTATTATTGACCTGTAAGACTTCTGCACGTCCTTCATCACATATATGTTCTGTAAATATTTTGTACCTGGTTGTCTTTTGGTTTCTGTAATCATGTCTTCTAAAACAATAGACTTTTTTGAATAAAATTCAACTTACCCATATTTCTCACTCATGGTTTGTGGTTTTTGTATCATCTGAGGCTTAATTGCATAACTGTATGATAAAGATTTTTATTCTGTGTTTTCTTCTAGAAGTTTCATGGTTTTATTTTTACTCTTAAATCATTTTGTGGTGCTCAGTATTTTTATGTAACTGTAGGGGCTTCTACATATATCAAAATGTTGCAGATGTATAAAATCTTGGTACAGCCATCACAACTGAATTTAAAACTACTCCAAAGGATAAAGTCTGTGAAAAACATTTTGGTGTCTATATGTACAATGGGAAATTATTTGACCAAAAGAAGGAATGAATTGTTGATATATGCTATAGTGTAATACACCTCAAAAATATTGTGCTCAGTAAAAGAAGCTAGATGCAAAGAGTCACATACTGTATGACTCAATTTACATGGAATATACAGAGTAGGTAAATCTACAGAGAAAAAATGCAGATTGGTGCTTTCCAGTGGATAAAAGGAAATCAAATTGGGGGGAAATATATAACGATATGGGTTCATGTTAGCTTTCCCATTGCTGGGACACAATACTTGACACCTACAATCTAAAGGAGGTGAAGTTTAGGTTTTCTCACGGTTTCAGGGAATTCAGTCCATGGTACATGAGCTACAGTACAAAAATATGATGACAGAAAGTTGTAGTGGAGTAAAACAGCAGAACAGTGGCAGAGGAATGAGCTGAGAGACTGTATAAAGTATCCAAATCCACATCTGTAACCCATCCAAAAACACTATTAGTGAAGAAGCTCTGCTAATCTGTTAGGTGTTTCTTAATCAAATGAAATGACATATGGTCAAAATTAATGGTCAAAATTCACCCCTTGTCAACTTCATGGCTAAATATATCTCTTTAAATCACTCTTAGTCTCTAAATAAAGACAATATCAGGGTCATAACTCCAGCTAATTTAATATAACTATTCTTCATGAAATCAGAAATGAAATAATCCCTTTCATAAGGTTTCAAAGTTCCAGCATTTTTTAAAAGTTCAAATCCATGTCTTTTCTGAGACTCAATACAAACTTTTACCTAGAAATCTTTGGTTAAAAAAAGATTTCATAATTCCAAGGTGTGATGGCACAGGGTAAACCTGATTCCAAAAGGGAGGAAGACAAGGATAGAAAATTGGACCAAAGCAGGAATAAAACTCACCAGGGAATTAAATACTGTAGTTTCATATTTGGCATCCAGGGCATATGGTGGTGAGATATGTATTCCCGAGGACTTGGGTGGTACTACTCAGTGACCTTGGTGGTTACAGCCCAGCCAGCCTCTGTACTGGGCTGGCCTCTGTAGCTTTCCCCAGCTGATGTTCTACATGCCTGGCATCTCTAACTTCATGGACCCTCTACTAAACATTTGGCTTCATTCACACATCTTTATTTACATCCATTTCAGGCTCTCCTTTCCTGGCCTCTTGGGTCTGCCTTTGAAATCTGGGTGAAAGCTTTCCTCTCCCCACAGTTCTTTAATTCTGCATGCCAGCAGATCCAGCATCACCTGGATGCCCAGTTCAGCTGTCTGCTCCAGCAATAGCCAGGTCCTTTTGTACCACAGCTGTCTTGGCCTCTGAGTCCATGGATAGCTGAACACAGAGAGATAAATCCCAGAGAATCAATTCCCTGAAATTGACATATCAGGATTAATAGTCATAGGGTTTTATTCTGGAGCAATAAAAATATTTTGAAACAAACCTAAATACTACAAAATTCATTTTAAGTAAATTAATACCCTTATGTGAATTTTATTTCAACAAGTAGAGAAATTTTAAAAAATCAGGAATGAAGCCCCTAAAAGTTTATTTATTTTTATTTTTAAGGATATGAACAAACTAATGTCTTGTGGCAAAATCTAGAAATTTTTAAGTATTGTATGTTTAAAATGCCCTACTGCCTAAGCATTAAAAATAAGAACATTTTTCTAATAATTTTGTGGTATAATCAGTCTGAAATCTATTTGGATGCAGAATAGTTAAATTAAAATTGCATGAGACTAGTATTTTGGATTACGCTCCTGCAATGAACCTCATTAGACCAAGTTAAATGTTAAAATGAAGTTACTCATGCTAAAGCTCCATGTCGCCCAGCTGAAATTAAACTATCATCAGGCTGGCATACTGGACAATCAGGATTAAAGAAATGGCAGCCAAATTTGCCAAACAAGTCAGTTTCAATTGTCATTATAATAAAGTCTCCTTTGGTTTAATGTGATATAAAATAATGTAATGTAATCTAAAATTAACCTATCAGTTATCTATTGTGCTGTGTCCTTGTCCTGCCTTACAAGGAATGTAACTTTGAAGTGACCAACCCACTCTTCGTTCTTTCTCTTTAGCTCTTTATCTAACTACTAAACCAACCACCTCTATTCAGCTCCTTGACTCACTTTTCCCATTTAATGCGAGGATGGGTCACCCAGCTCTCACACCAAAAAAACAAAAGCTAACATCTTTTAATCATTGCAGGTTTTTTCCATTAATAGAATAAATAGAAAAAAATGCAGTAATAACAGCAACCTCTTGTAACAGGGAATCATGCGCATTTGGAAAGTGGGGAATGCTAAGTATAAATACAAGGGATAATTTAACAAAAATGAAGAGATAGTCAAATGTTCCCGTACTATAAAAATGAGGAGAAATTGTTTTCATTTTATGCGCTTTTGAGATTTTAAGCAAGTGAAAGAGGAAATACATTCAAAAACATAGATTAAGATTAAAGCTTATATTCAGAAAGCATCTACAAATGGACATTTTTAAAGTTCTAAGACATTTAATCTGCTATTTTCATGTGTACAATGCTGCATTGTTAATCTTATCCACTTCCCAAAGTATCATTAACTCTTGTGAGAAGTTTATCTGTCAAAAGAAGGTATACAAAAGGAGTTGTGTGTGAGAACACATGAAGGAACACATGGTGGATTGGGGCAGCAGCATAGGATAGCAAAATGGTTCTGGATCTCACCTGCTTGAGAAGGGGAAATCTCAGGACATTTCTTATTGCAGTGGACTTTTCATTGCACATAAAATAAAGAATTAAGTCTGTCTTCATTAGATTGGATGAAAATGAGGACATTCTCATCTACCTATTCCATGGCTATGATCATTGAAATATAATTGAGTAGTAAAAGACAGTAAGTTTGCAAAAACTACTCTAAAATATCTTCTTGAAAGAAACTGATTTCTATTACCCTTTTGTGAAACTGCTAAAATTCCAACTAGGGAAGATTTCCTTTGTATTACATGGGATGGAAAAACACAATCAAGACTGAGAACTGTTTGTTGCATTTAATCTACCTATTCTGACATTAAATTTTATAAATTTGCCTGTCAAATTTTAGGTTACATATAAATAAAAAAGATTTTTTTGAGTTATGGGTATTAAAAGAAAATAGCTGATAATCTACTTAGCTGAGGACAATAAATTTTATCTTATGCTCAGAAAAAAAATCAGGTAAACATTTTTACTGATTTTACCAAACCAGCTGGATAAGCTTCAGACTAATCTTTCTTTTTTAGTGAAGTCCCATAAAAAAAGTGAATGAATACAAAAATCTTAAAATAATTCCTTGTATTTGAATAGTATCTTTTCAAGACCTCAAAGCAATCTGCTTTATATTCTTATCCATTCTAGAAACTATTCTGTGAAGATATGCATTACATTATAAATACATATTCTCATCTTTATTGTATGAATAGAAGAATTAAAACATGGCAGATTAAGACTGATTGGTTCAAGATTACAACAGTAAGCCCAGATCTGACATCAGTGCCAAGTCTCTTTCCAATGACTTTATTTACACCACATGTAATGCAGAAATCCTCTTATCTCCTACCTCATTTCAGCGAATGACTTTGGCTTCCCTTGGGACAGGTGGATATGGTGTTGTCTTCCAAACACTGGATTCTTTTACACTCACATATTTCCATCTATCTGAAATGCTCTTTAATTTTATGATCTATTCAAATCCTTCCTTCAAGTCACCTCAGCTAAAAATTATTCTCTAGAGAGGCTCAACTTTTGTTGGTGTCACCAGAAAAATTATTATATTTAACTTATATTTTAAAATAACAGTAACCCTAACTCTGGCATTGTAACATCTGCACATTTCAAAAGAAACTATCCAAAAAATGTGTCCTTCTTGAGGAAGGGACCATGTCTTCTTCATCTCTTACAACAATACAGAACTAGCAATATGGTAGATAGTAAAGGTAAATGGTGATTGAGAGAAGGTTGTTTTATATAATCTTCTTGCTGTACTTTCCTGTTGAATATTCATAGGAATGAATGACATGTAACCCAAGAACTATTACTATACATGTATGAAAATATAAGTTTAAGTGATGGAGGACAATGTTCGTGCGGCTGGTGCAAAACAAAAGTGAAAAATATCTCATAAAAATTGTCCACTTCCTATCCATCTGGCAAAGTCCGTGATGTCTGCCAGTTACTTTTCAGTGTTTGAAGATATGAGGAGTCTTCTTATTTGTGCTTTCATTACACCATATTGTTCTCAGTCTCCATTTGCCATCACTATGATTATCTTCCTTTCCATTCTTGTGGATATTCTCCACCAATTGCTCAGGTAATAACAAGTCCTAATTGGGTTTGAAGCAGGGATGTGAGAACAGGGGTGTCACTAGCTTATAAGATGGAAAGGCAGGGCACTAACTACTATATCTAGTCATGGTTATTTGTTACTTCCCTTTTTAGATGTCTCCAACTCCCCCCTGAACTGACAGCCAGAGGTCATATATCTGGATGGACATGGGCTTCCTGTTTTGCTGTATCATATTATTTATGTCTGAGGCATGTTGAAGACCTAAATAAGTACTAGTTATTAAACTACTTAGCAGTTTATCCTGAGCACCACTCAGGCAATGCATTTATTTACACACCAACTATCTGAGCATTGCTCGGGCAGCTGTCATTTCAACTGGTGAATTCTTGTCTTGAATAAATTTGATAAAATTGTCATTTTTAAATTCGTTTTACATTATCTTATAAAAAATAAAGAAAAAAATACAATTTTTGGCCATCCCGTACTTAAATAATTGGACTGGTAAGTAGTTAAATGATCAGCCACTTGGGAGGAGGTACACCAGAGACACTTCTAAGATATCGAAAACAAGAGCCAAGGTGACTAATTTATGTCAGAGTTACCTTTCATTCCAAGAATCAGCTTAGAATTGTGGCTTCCAATAGTTTCCCTAACCAACACAGGCCCGGTTAACTAGCTGTATTTCCATGGAGTTCAATTGCTAGCTATTCTACTCTAAGAAATGCTTTTAAAGTTGAAATACCAGACTACTTCTTCATTTTTCGCTAACTGGAATAGGAGAACATAAATGGTATTACTGTTAACAAAGAAGCTGCGTAAGAGATCTTGAGATCTTTAAAAGCAATGAGACTCATTTATCTATTAATAATTAAGAATCAGGTTTAAAAAGTGTATTTTAAAGGATAGCAGATCCCCAATAGCATAGAGAATTCAGTGCCTGCATTTTTAAAACTGTGTTCATCAGCTTTAATATATAAGGCAGAGCTTTCAAACTGAGAATTAATTGATTCTCTTACTCTTCCTTTTCACTGTTCACTAAAAAAATAAGTATGGTTCTCCCTCACCCATTTTTATTAACATTATTTAACATTCATTAAACGATTCATGTATACGTTGAGCCTTGTTAGAGATGTAGAATTAGTTTTGTGTTTTACATGGTCTTGCAAAGGCACCTTCCGAAACATGATTTGCTACTGTAATCCACACATGATTGTACCCTTTGTTTCACCTTAAGCCAGAGGCAGCTCGAGCTAAATGCCAAGCTTCCTTGAGTTACAAATTTAGATTCGGAGGTGCTTGCACACATGGTGCATTAGCCTCCTGCACCGCTTGATTAGCAATGCTCTCTCAGAGTGGTGTATTGACTCCAATGTGCACTTATCATTTATCATACTTATGTTCATTTTATTCTTATCCCAATAATGACAGCTTTCATGTAAAATGAAAGGAGAAAATAAGATTAATACCTACTTATTACACCTTTAACACCATGTACAAAGGCACTAGCTTCAGAATCAAACACGACTTGCCTGAATTTGGATGTTATCATCAACATTATTATTATTGCTCTCACTCAAAAATTATCTGAACATCACATTTCTTTAGGAGTGGTCAAGAAATAAAGGTGGCAGTGGAGTCAGAACAGTGGGAGAGAGGGTGTACGAATTTGCATGTTCAGTGGGGAGTAGAGCAATAAGATGAGAAACTGGCCCAGCCATCTGGCCAGGACAATGCTCATTTTCAAGTAGGGCCATTTGGGAATATATTGGATATACGTCTTCAGTTTAGGGGTAATTTTGCAAGTCAGCATTGGTAATTATATCCAAGAGCCTTCCTTCTCAAATTTGAAGAAAATCCAACAAGAACAAAATTTTCCTAAATTCGGTTCTATTGAGTTAAAAACAGATGATACCTGGTAATGTATTCTTTCCTGCTCAGAAAATTTTGAATAAGAAATTTGTTGGGGGAACAAATATGAACAACATGTACTATGCACACTGAACCCTGGCCTCTCCCCCTGCCAAAAATAATAAAAAAAAGTGAAACTAGGTGAAGGGTCCAGCAAGGGAAGAGACAGGAGTGTGTGACTTGATCTGAGTCTGTAATGTGTATGTATGAATCAGCCAAAATAAAGCTCATTAATTTGAATAATCAATGAAAAGAATCAACAAAAAGAAAATAAAAAGTTAAAAAGAGAAATTAACTTCAAAATCATGATCTAGAAATGCAAAGACATGCTGGCATATCTTGTCACTTTGGTGATACCTTACTGGCTGTGGCTTATGAAATAGTTAAATAAAATGGCTAACTAAAAAATAATGCAGAGCGCTGCAGCAGAAGTGTGAGGAGGGTGAGTGAATGTTCAGTGATGTGACTCAAAAACAACAACAACATCATTGTGTTTATATTTACAGTCAACAAAGGCTACCTTCCCACCCGGAACTCACGTGGGAAGCGTACTTTTCTGTCAAAGGTGTAGGAATCTTAAACCCTGCCCCAGGGGATACCAAAGAGCCAGGTTAGACATTGTAGACTGCTAAGCAAAGAGAAAGCACGACAGAAAGAAGATGACAAATCATAGCTACCAGAAACTGATGTGAGGTCATTCTCTTCTTGGTGATTAGTCTTATTTGGAAGTATAATACAAGAAAATGGCCTATTAAAAACAGTCACACGGTCCAAGAACATCAACAACAACAGCAAATGGAGGAATCAACCAGAAATAAGCCAAAGAGGTTTCCCTATAGTTTCTTATACTAAAAAGCAAGCCTTGGAATCTCAGTGCATCACTTTTTACTGATGTATAATGTTGTGGCTATGCTTTAATGCATAGAATAACACAGGCAATTTTTATTCTATAAGGTGTGGTCAGATATCTCAAACCTTTCTCTGGTTGTTTCCAATGCTGTGCATCTAGAGCTATGTTTCTTAACCTCAGTAGCATTAATGTTTTGGTTCAGACAATTTTTTTGTTGTTGTGGGAAGAGTGTCCTGTGCATTGGAGGATGTTTAGCAGCATCTCATGCCTCTATCCCACATATGCCAATACCAGAATAAGAGTACTGCCATTGTCACATGTCCTGAAAACATGGGCTGAGAATAAATTGCTCCCGCTGAGATCCACTGGGCTGCATAGTGATATCTATTCTGTCTCATGCTAATGTCAAAACTGTGGCAAAATCATCCAGTGGCATTATGGATGAAGTTAAGGTTTGTTTCTAAGAGTTAGAGGACATACAAAAAGCAAGAGTGGGGAACTATCAGCGATTCCTGAACTCTGCAACACGTTGGAACTTTGAGCACTGGAGAACAGGCGCCCTACTCACTGCCCTGGTGAGGAGCTGGTGGCCTGGCAAACCACTGGCACTCCAGGGCGAGAACTATCAGTGACTCCTAAGCTCTGCATCATGTTGGAACTTTGGGCACTGGGAGATAAGGCGGCCTACTGGCCGGCCTGGTAAGCAGCTGGGGCCCTGCTGGTGTGCGGGCTAAGAATCAGACATTGATCCACCCCACTCCACCCTGCCCATTAGCAAGTAGGCACCAGTGGTCTGAGTATCTCTTGGGAGGATGAATGTATGCAGTGTGGCAAGTAAGGGGGATTTCCTTCTATCATCTCTTTGAAGGCAAATATTTTTTATCACTGTTTTGCTCAGTTTTGATTAATGGTACTGCTTTATTCAATATTCTCTTTTTAAAAGTTCGATATTTCCTTCCATTTTCCTCTGTTTGATTGAAAGAACAGCTGATGTGAACAAAATGGGCTGTACTATTGAGCCCATTGCTCGTGTCCTGGTGACCTGCTCTGAGGTTCTGTGGGTAGTTTTATTGCAGTGTGGTCTCATGGGTTTGTTCTGTCTTTTTCTGCTGTATTTTGCTACCTTCAAAAAAAACAAAAGTAGATAAGAAAGTAACAAAATACCTCCAAAAATCTCCCAACTCCACCAAAGCTGATCCATGGATCATGGATGAGGAGAAACTCAAAAACAAGGCAATAGAATTATATAAGGTGATTAAAAGTATATAACAAAAACAAAACAAGTCAGTAAGGTACTGAGCAACCTGAAACAGGATATAACTAAGCAGATAATGGACTTAAAAAGTAAAAAGAAGAAAAGAAAGTGCTCTAGAGGATATGGCTGCATGTATGTTTGAGTGTGTAGGATTGATAACCATGTTGCTAAGTTGTTACTGAATCATTGTATTTCTTTGCAGTCTCACTGTTTGAATGTACACTTTGGATGCTTTAATTTTCTAACTTTAACAACTAGGTCTAAGAAGACAGTATGTAATTTATCAACTAGTGATTTCTTATTGCTTTTTTTTCTGAGATTCTGTATTGTTTCTACCCCTTTTTCTGTTTTGCTTTTTTTTCTATTTAAATAAAATTTTTAAAAAAGCAAGAGTTGATTGTAGTCCAAAGAACTATTCACTCTAAAATTTTTGTGCCGCCATGGAAAGATTAACCTATATACACAAGAAACCGATGCAAGTTTTCCTAAAACCTTTAGAGTCTGTATCAAACTAAAGGTTCTTTCTTTTATTTTAGGAAGAAATAAGAGCTTCCCCCCTTTCATTCTTATCTTTTTTGGTTGTTTGGAATTGTTTATTTTCTTTCTTTTTTTGCAGCTAGTTCAATACATAGGTGATTGAAATAAATTATTTTCAACTGCTCGCTGATTTAGAGAGCACTTTTTAAAAAACTCGTTCATTATCTGAACACTTTAATTTGGGTATTTCCAGTTATCCATGGCTATGTGTGATCTCATTATGTCTCTAGAAGAATAAAAACTAACAATGAAAAAGTGTCTTGGAGGACACTAACCATTTCAGGGAAAGAGGTTATTAAATTACCAGCAGAAACATCATTACTCTGGAGACTGAAAACTGTGATATGACACATTTCTCTAGAGGTAAGTCTCTACTACTTACCATTTTTCAGATCAAAACTGAAAGTATTTTTCTGAACTTTCCAAATTCTTTGGTGTTCACAGTCACAGAAACAAAAGACATTTTCTAAAATCCAAAAGTAAAAACCCATTCAACCAAGTAACCAGACATATAAGTGTTTACTCAAGTTATTTAAACCATTGGTTTCTGAACATTGAGATCCTATTCAGAGCAGGTGGTCACATCAGTAGTGGTGCTTGATATTTGGCAAGAACACCAATTAACAAAGTGTCATTTTGACCTTCAATCTTTTTTCTGGTTTTGAAGGAGATAAGAAGAAGGGAAAAAAAGAAGCTGTTTTAGAAGTATATCTTAAGGACCAGGTGAGAAGTTGGCTGAAAGTGTACACAGATTTTATGCACTTATAATTCCTTCAGGGATTACAGTGATAGTCTAATAAAAGAATGTGCATAATTTATAGAACCACAAAGGAAAATCATTTATATTCACTTATGGAGAGGTGAGGAAGTGACTGCCCAGCAAAGGACAAAGTGAGAGACAGGTAACAAGCTCTAGGAACATCAAGAAATGATACAACCAGAACGCTGGAGAGATGTGGGCTGTGGGATGGCGTGCACCTTTCTGAGTGTGCACACGTGAGTGCATCTGTGTGTGCGTGTCTGTGTGTATATGATCTTTACATTTGGTAAATGTTTTGTTCATTTCATGTACCTGTACCTTCAGAGATAGATCAAGAGATGAATTTGTTGCTATAATATTTTTCCACGACATTGGTGAGTTGTCAAGGAAGATAAAAATTTGTAGGCCTATATTCCAGCCAAGCCATTAATCACTCCTCAGAAAATTATTCTGCTACTATCAATAGTAAATTTAGTACAAAATTAGATAGTGTTAGATTGTCTTCTGGACCTGCAAGCTGAACTTTTGTAGTAAATACATGTTATCTAGACCTTGAAGAACAACCAAAATTAAAGGGTTTGGCTTTTAGTACTCAGCTTGAACTTCCCCATACTTTCCTCATACTTAAAATTGAAGACATTTAAAAAAAAACCCTAATGTTTTAGACAGATTCCATAACTATCAGGTGTAATCTGGAAGTTAACAGAACTTGCTAGTTTATCAACTGATAAAATTAATAACATAAGCAGATGGAGGTAATTCCATGCTAATATCCTGTAGTAAGAGTACCAGCTGAGAAAACAATTATTTCCCTAAAAAATGGTTGCATATTTCTGCTGTTCTCCATTGTCTTTGGTGTTGGCCACTGCCGGAGGCAAAGGTTAAACAAGATAGACTAATGGTCTCATCTAGAGTGGTAAATTCTATGTTTCCTTAATACAGACTCCTGGAATGACAGCAGTTATGTATTTTTAAGTCCGCTCTTCCATTATGGCGATAAATGGTTATTTAAATACAGTCAGGTTCAAATTACACAGTGGAAAGTGCAGCAGGGAAAAGTATCAAAGACAAAGAACTTTTAAATAAATCTCATCTCTCCTCCTGCCATATGAGGTAATTTCTATGCCAGATGGCAGATGTTTATACTGGTACTTAAAAGAAGTAAAAATTAAATCCATTTCAAAAACTCAATTGTTTTTAGTTTTAAAATGCTCTCAAGCAAAGGGAAGTTGCTAGAGACTTTCTTTAAAATGATCTCAAAAAAATCGAAGATCATTATACAGTTCTAATTTGGAAAAACTACATTTTTAAGCAAGCTACTGTTTTTCAATTCATCATTGATTTTTGATATTCATTTTCAGGCAATTTTAAAAGAGCATGTCAAATGTCATTTTTCCTGGAAGCAAATGTCAGAAATTTTCAGAGGACTATATTTTAATATATAATGATTCAATTAGCCCTTCCCAATTGAGCAATAGATGAGGTACTTAAAAATTCTCAATTATTATCCACACCAGTCTAAGTCAGAAAAGCTTCCCATCCAAGACTATTTTATTATGATAAAGATGAGCATAGTACAAATAACAGAAAACCTTCTCCCCCAAAAAACACTGTTACATGGGCACCCCTGTTTACTGAAACCAAATTCATCAGCTTTCCCATGAGAAAGCTCTTCTTCCCTAGAAAGGTTTTCTATGGTGAAGAAAAATTTTATTATTATGACATCCAAATTCATTGTTCAAAAAAAAGTAAACTAGATCTAATTGTTACATGGAGATTTTTCCTTTCTGTAGATATATTAACATTGATCAAACGTGAATCATGTTTTCTTCATCTAAAATGTAAACTAAAGTTTTAGCAGCTATTTTTGGAACTTTCAGTTGACAAACAGCTATAGTCCTAAATAACTAGCAATCACGGGGCTATTTGATTTTAGGAATTCCCATTTATTTTTGTGGTAGAACAGTGTAATGAAAAATGACTAGCTTGGAAGACATGACATTTAGATTAGCAAACTAATCTAAACTTATTCCAATTATTAGTTATGGGAACTAGAACATATATTACATTCTTGAATTATATTCTGAAAAATCAATTCAGCAAACCTTAGTTGAGCACTCAGGAGGAGTTCACTGGGTACAATGTCTATGTAAACAAAAATACAAATCAATTTTTTTCCTCAATCTGTCTACATTTTTTTCTTCAAAGACAGATAGAAAAAATAATTAAGACATTCCAGTTTTACTTTTTGTTCTTTATCAAATTTAAAAGAAATTCTTGCGGAATTGATTTGAGCCAATTATAAGTTACATAGCCACAAGAAGCAGTTTACTCCGAACATCTGTGCCGCAAACTCCCTATTGGTACGCAGCAGTCTCTCTCACAGTGAAGATTTCAGCCTCAATGAGTTTGGCCCATATTTTTGTCAATAACAGACATCTTTAAGAGCGGTGTTCCACTCATCATAAATACAGTCACAAGTCAGACCTAGTTGCTTCTCAGCTTCTCACAGTTAACACAGAGGGCAATGAAGCATCTATAGAACTCTAGAACAGCATCCATAGCAAAACATATTTAGGGAAGTGTGAGGCTGGCTAAGCTACGGTAACACAGTTACCCCAAAATACAATAGCTCAGATAAAATACTTCTCCGAAGAAGAAAACTGTACTTCTCTCCCATTTAACAATGCAGAAATAAGTTGGAGGTTTAGAACACAACCGTGTTCCACCTAGGTTCCCTCCACCTGTTTTTCTGCTATCCCTCAGGAGTTTCTCACTCACGGTGGATGAAGTTGGATCACCAACACCCCTGACAGAGAAAGCAGTGTCATTGTTAAGGAAATTACCTAGATATTGAATATGTGATCTAGCTGCTAGTAAGACTGAAAAGTGTAATTCCCAGTTAGAAGCTGTGGGTCCCACTAAAGCTAGAGAATGTGGGGTGGGGATTCTCTTCCCACAAGAAAAAAAAAGAATGGATACTAGAGTCATTTAGTAGTTTTGCATTAAGTATTTATTTAATAAATGCTTTATAAGTAATGCTTGTGATTAATCTATCTCCCAACATGTATTTCCTGAGTATGATTTTACATACAGCACTCTATATGGACCCACAATAGAATTCATTTATATGTACTTTTTTTCTTTCTTAACCCCAAAGTAGCATTCAATAGCTTTAGAGAAATAAGTTATGTACAACTGAAGAGCACCATAGTAATATTAATTCTAATGTTGAAAATAATATAAGTATAGCACAAGTAGGTGGAATATATATAATATTAATATAATATTCAGTGTAATTTCCTGACAAGTGAATTAGAGGAAAATTAGCAGCAGTGATTCTTCTTTGGCTCATTCTTCTTTGGCACTTTTTGCCTAATCATAAAAGGGACTCACACAAAGTCATTTCTTCCTTCATCCATGAAAACATCATAGTTTCTATCTTTAAAAAATTACTTAGTTATATGTATACACACTTGCATACACCGTGTGTCTGTATACATGCATGCTTATATAGAATTAGCAAAAAGCATGCTAATTTGTATTCGTTTTGGCATAGATACGCCTACACTCACCTTTTAGTTAAACAGCATCCGTTCTTATTGTTAGAGAGGTTGAATCAATCAACTGCTTTCTCTAATGATGGAAGCAGATGGAAATAGAATGAGCTTCTGAATCTTCCTCAAGGGCATTGTAGAGGGCGCTGCACCCTTAACTGAAAATTGCTCAATTTTGCAGTAGAGTTGGCCAATGTAGACATAGTCTTATATTTTCAGTAATTTTGAATTAATACTGTAGAAACCAGCAGCTGACAATGAGCCTGAACATTTGGTTTCACACCTGAGGCCTCTTTTAAAAGACCATTCTCATCACAGTCAAACAACAGGAGGATCTATTAGAGGGGGAAATGAGTGCATTTTCTCTAAGACTACTTAAGTAGGAGTTTCCCTTGAACTAATTAAGATTCTATTCTATTTCAGTAGCTAATGTCGGAAGCAGACATTCTGTTTGAGAATTATTAATAAATGAAAGCAGAAGGTTCCAGAGTACTTGAAATGGTCCTTTTTGCCTGGTGGGTGCTCAGTAACAATGCTTTTAGAAAATAATTAAGGAAAGAATAATACTTTAAGCCCAATATCAAATGTCTAAGGTGAATGATCATGTTGCATAAAATTATTAATGACAAATAAACAAATTTTTAAATGAAATAAGGGACACTTTTGATTATCAAAAATAAATTTGATCCTCTCTGTACTAAGTTTGTAAGTGCTTATAATTCCCAGAGCACTGGGGCAGAGGAGACTATGATCTGGTTGGTTTTATTTTATTTGGAATGTATTTGGTATAATACGATGTACAGCTCCATCTTTCATTTTTACTTTATTAGTACGTGTTTACAGTGCGTAATGGTTACATGCCTCATACATGTGTGTAACACAACTTAAGTCTTTATTCATCCCCTTCCTCTCTTTTCCCTCACCCCTCCCTTCATCTCTTGGTCCCTTCCCTTTTACAAAAGATTTATCTACCTATTTACTATTACCTCTTTTTATTTTGCTCTTTATTTATATTTTGAGTTTCTCATCTAAGAGAAACCGTATGGATATTCAAGCTGTGTGTGACTTACTATACCTAGTGTCCTGAAGGGACACCCATTTCCCTGCCAACGACTCAAGTTTATCCTTTGTATGGCAGAGTGGTACCCCATTGTGTATAAATTCTATATTTTCTTTTTTCATTCATCCATTGATGGACTTACAAGGCTACTGTCAAGATTTAGCTATTATGAGTTGTGCTGCTATAAACATGGGTATGTATGTATCCCTATTATTATGAATTTAGTATGGAGATTCCTCAAAAAACTAAAAATAGAAATTCCATTCAACTAACCTATTCCTTTCCTAGGTATCTTCAAAAGAGCTACAGTTCCACTTTGAAAGGAAATTTACTTAAATATACACATTGGATATGATGATTTGGGCAACCTAATTCAAGATTAGTTAATCTAAACCAAAAAGTGCTATTATAGTGCAGAGAAAAATATTTTTGCCTTATAACTTCAGTAAACACTCAAAAGTTTTCTGAGTCATACTCTGCATTATTTGTGAACAAGTTGCTAACCATGGAAGTCATATTCCAGAAAGTATCACTTTGTCTTTCATAGAATGCCTCTAGCACGCACCCTTGAAAGTGTACTTATATTTACCACCTAGTGAAAATTTCACTATACCAGGCTAGGGATTGCTGAAAGCCCCTAGATGCAAATTTTGTATCATATGAAAGCTCAAATATTTTTAAATAAAAAATCCACCTCTGTGGTGTTTCTTGTCTTTTTACTTCAATAGCATAAATAGTTATTCTGCAAAGCCACCTGCCACCTGCTATGAAGTCTAAGGGTCAGAATGGCTTTTACAAATTGAACTGGAGTTGCCAGGGTAAAAAAGATCATAGTTATCAGATTTACCAAGTTGTGAAAAATGTGAAATATCTGGGAAACATGAGAAGAAATATCAAAATGTTCAAAATTTCAGCGTGCATGTGATGTTAGTGTCTGACACAAAAGACGTGTTAAGACAGAAAAAAAAATCAAGAGTGAATTATTTAACTCTTGGTTGATCTCCATTACTGGTCTCTCTCCAGAAGACAAATGTATCTAATTAGGATACTTGCAGATTTCTGTCACCTCTCCTTTTATCTTATGTGATATCAACAATATCCTCAACATTAGCTGTTGCAGACCACCTCACTTTTTGAAGAGGTTCGCATTTAATGATCTCAAAACAGCAGTCCTTTCTTCCTCAGTGGTGTGTCAAAACTTTTTCCAAATTAAGGTTTATGAATCTAAGACAAGTTGTCAAAATTAGCTGTATTAATGTTTTCATTAGAGCCAAATTTCAACCTCTGTTACCAAACTAGGACCATTTTGGCTTCTGCATAGTTTGCCAGTCATTAAAATGATGAGGTTTAGGAGAGAAAGAATTTATTCATGAGGTGGCCACCCATGTGGAGACTGGCATGTCTCAAATCCTCTTCCCTGAAGATAGGGTTTAGGGGTATTTATGAGTTTTCTGAGGAAGGAAGATAAGTGGAGGAGAGAAAAAGTGAAGTACTTGGCTGTCTGCACATGTCTAATCAAGCTTCATTGCCCTTCCTATGACTTGTGTTCAGAGACTGGTGGTGTCAGCGAGCTTGGAGGTTCAAGACTTAGCCGTCAAGTGTCAGAAGGTCACCCATGGGACACTTGCGCAGGCCCAAATGAGAGATCAGTGATTAAAACCTCAAAGTTCTTGCAAAGCAACTTAGGCAATAGTCACTTTGATGACCCATATGTCACAGATGTGATCTATGGCAAAGTGATTGAGAATATATTGTTTATCTACATGACCTCAAAAATTGGCCATAAAAGCAAGTAACTAAAACAAAGTGAAGTTAAAAGGTTTTCATTTGGATACCAAATCCATACAAAAGTATTCAAAAAGTTCATTCAATGGAATCTTTCACTTTTCAATAGATGTATGTTTAACCTGGTTAGATGTTTAAACATCTCAGAATTTTGCAAGAAAGATGGTAATTCATAGACCCTCAACAAGTCAATTTCCTCTTTAGTATCACATTTGTCACTTTCCTTTCAGGTTCCCTATGTTCTGAGACTATTTGCCAATGAATGCGAGCAGAAATCAGAAAACATGTCTTTTAAAAAATGTAATGACTACAATAATCAGTTTATTATGAATAAACAAATTATTGAATCTGAGAATTAATAAGTTATTGGTTATTCTTAAATATGCATGTAAGTTAGTTTTTAACAATTTCCATCCAGGAAATATTCACTTTGACATGGATCAGCCTACACAGTTAAAAACAAGAAAAACAGAAACTAGCCCTGCTAAGCAACAAAGCTGGGAAGAGCAGGAACCAGGGCTATGTGACTTTATGAACTGGTAACCTCAATCACTTCAACGTTAGGTGTTAAATTTAGGTCTTAGAAAACAAGGAAGGCTTTAGAGGTGAACCTCGTTGATCGTATTTTCCCATAAAACATGGTTCCTCCAAAATAAAAAAGAAATAGAGAAAGTTCCATGTTATTCCACCTTGCTTCTTGTAGTCGTTATGAGTGTCAAATGATTCACTTATAAACAACCTCCCACCTCGCTATAGAGTGTTTCACCCTTGTCCAAGCACATACTATACTCCCACACTAAACCTCCCTTTCACCACCGTGCAGATTTTAGTTCTCCCTTCCTATTTTGTGTCTCAAGTGCTGGCTGGTTGCACACACCTGCCTGCTAGGAGGCAATGTTGGTACAGGAGTACAGTAGTCCACCCTACATAGCTAAGGATTCAACCAACCTGGAATGGGAAATATCAGAAAGGAAATTTTGCTTGAACATGCACCGACTTTAATTTTCTTTTCATTATTCCCTAAGCAAGACAATATAACAATTTACATTTTATTAGATATTGTAAGTATTCTAGAGATGATTTAATATGGATAGGTTATATACAAATGTTACACTGTTCTATATAAGGGTCTTGACATCTATAGATTTTGGAATTTGGGGAGTTCTGGAACCAATCCCCTGACAATGCCAATGGATAACTGTGTTTCTAGTCTGCTGTTCCAAGGTTGTGCAAGGCAGATATAAGCTGACTCAGGTAGGAATGCACAGCCAAATGGAAACCAAGAGGAACTTCTCTTTCAGAGTTCTCTCATCTTTACATGTAAATATTATCCAAAACTTTCCTTACTAGTGTCACATACATTTAGAAAGAACATAAAGCCCAAGGACATGGGAGATCCATGAAATAAATCTCAGTTGTTAGGGCCGCCACATAAAGCCTTGTATTATGAACAAACATTGAACTCTGTTGAACAGAAAACACACAACTATTATGTTAAGGTGCTGAAATGTTGAGACTTAAAATAATATAAGTGAGTGTAGGAATCTAGAGAACACTACATAGTTTATGAAGAGCTCTTTTATCTTATTCTAAGTCACAATTTGAACAATTAAAGTTTGTTAGCTGGGTGTTACACTTGTCCCTTGGCAAAATGCATACAATCTTGGCTAATTATTATTATAAGCTCTTAGATCTGAATCTTAATCATATTATTATCTGAAACCAAATAACAGAGGATGAAAGAGATAACTCTTTCATCAGAAATATTATCCATTTTTTTCAAAGGAAGGAAAATAACAGAAAAATTTCTGTTAGTTGACACTGCCCAGACAAAAGAAGAAAGATGATTCTTGGAGGCTGTTGCAATCAGTGGCATTATATAATACTAAAATGGGGAAAATGTAATGAGAAAAATGATAATTTGTCTTCCTAGCACATCATTTCATAATAACTATTGTTGAGTGTTCATTGTATGCCAAGGAGTCTGAGCACTTTTTTGTAGATTCATTTCCATAATCCTCATAACTTAGAAAGTAAGTAGTGTCTTTATACCCACTTCACGGATGACTAAATTGCTCCGATTCACACAGGAAGTAAATAATGAAACCCCATCAAACCCAAGCCGAATGAGTCTAAACATGGTTCAAATTAACAGCGCCCTAAAATGATGATACTATAGCCAGTGAATTTCATGAATTCTGAATTCCTATTGTCAGAGAAAAGACATTTTACAATTCAGGAAGTACATGTGAAAATTAAATGTAATCTTTCTTTCCAATTTGTGTTATTGCAGTTACTCAAAATGAGATGGAGTAGAGGCAGATTGAGACAATGAAACAGTCCTATTGTTGAAAGTATTGTGCCTTATTCTCCATGCTACCCAGAGAAGTAAATGTAGAAGTTCAATATCTATATATATACCATATGATCAAATAGAAATTATTTTTAACAGAAAAATATTGGAACATCATCATTGGCTCACTTATTTTTAAGTTAAGCAGAACAAAGCTATCTTCTATGAGCCTCTTAAATATCACAACCTCTTTCTCTTATGAAGAAAGGAAGAGGTAAGCAATACTAGTTTTTCCATTTTGTGCATTTCCTTTGGTTTAGTTTTGTAGAAAAAAACATGACATTGGAAAATAGATCAAAATAAAGTGTTCAACTTTCCTTAAATTATGAAATTAGAGGATCCTTTGGGAGATGGAATTATATGATGGAGGGAAACATCTGCATTGATCTATGGTTTGTCCATGAGTTTTGGCAGTTTTGAATTACAAAGGAAGTGAAATAATGGCAAAGCTTTATCCTGAGAAGATGGATCTAGTCACATTTTCTTAAAATGTGACAGCTCTAATTCTAAACTTAAAGGTAGAAGATATGAGCAGTCCTCAGTTTTATAATTCACCAACTGCATAATATTGGGAAAGATACAACTTTATCTGTTTTCTGATGCCTGCCCTCTCATCACACGAAGCTCAAATCAAGATGAGACATTATCAGACAACTGATTTCCATCTCAAAGTGGATTAATTTTTGCCAGTTGTTCATTAATAGCAAAAACTGGGGTTTAAGAATTTTTTTAGATTGTAGTTTCAACAAGGTTCTATTTTTTTTTCTAATTCTTTCTCTGGCTACATCTTTTTATGAATTCAAAACTGATATAGGCTTACATTTTTAAAAGATGATTTTCACAATGAATTATAAAATATTTAATAGATATACTATTTTATTTAACATACTTATTTGTGTTATATAAGAGAAAACAATTGAACTTTAAATTGTATCCTAGAAAGAATAAGAAACCAAGGACTGGTAGGTCTCCAAGTAACTACTGTGACTTTATGAAAGTCATCTTTTTTTCCCTGTGACAGCAGAAATTGAGTTCAGTGCCTTTGTACTTATTTACTTACCCAGATCCTTTTATTATACATTTACTTATTTTGAGATTGGTTCTTACTAAGTCACTACATTGCACAGACTGGGCTTAAATGTGTAGTCCTCCTGCCTCAGTCTCCTAGAATACTGATGTTACAGGCATGCACTACCACACCAGGATTATGTTTGATTTTTTATTCATACACTTAAGACACAGATGAGGGAGCTAGAGGAGGTTAGGATATCTACCCTGTTCTATTAAGATTGATTAGAATTTAAAGACACAAAGATTAGCGATAGCCATGAAGCCCTAGTCATATATATACACATGTAGATAGAGTATCACAAATTTCTGAGAATATATCTTTAAAAATGACATTTATATTTGATGGGCAATAAAGAGAGCCCAGTAACACAAAGAGCATGGCTGTTGGTCATGATTTACTTTTCCAGTTTCACTGTTCTACATTGTCACAGCTTATTCAGAGATGAATAGTCCTGGAAAACAAGATTATCTTACGTTCCCAAATTTTGTGAAACCAATCCTACCCAGAATTCACTGTAGTGTGTCATTATTAGAAATAGCTATTGCCAATCAATTAATCTTGGTAAACTAGATAAGACTAGAAGATGATCTGGAATTATATATTATAAAAGGAACAATGCCTTCATGTCCATCCAGAACAACCAACTGCTTGGGGCATTGCTCTGGGCAAAAGTTATTTCAATTACTCCATCTATGCTCCTGTGAGGTAATGGAAATACACACAATTAACACTTTGCTCTTGCTAATATTTAAAAGCAAAGAAAACACACGATTTCCAAAAGTAGCTGAGACTTTTTCTCATGGCTTCAATCTCTTTCTCATCTCTCCTACTTATATAAAAACAGACTTTGTTATCCAAATAATATGTTCTCCTAGAGTTTTGGTACTATTCCCCTCAATGTAAACTGTAAAGTGGGTAATAAGCTGACATGGTTTAAACATCAGAGGGGCATTTGGGATCTTATTTGGCATAGAAATTTTAGTGCAGCATGTGCTTGGAAGACTATTCTGATGGTGCACCTGAGAAAATACTTGGTACACTCTGAGGAAAAATAATCTAGAAGTTATATAGAATAATAATATAAGCAGAGTGCATAAGAATAATAAATGCAAATCCACCATTAGTAAGAAACCAATGCTATCCCAGGTTTCAATATATGTCATCCGATTAATACTCAATCTTGTTGCAAACTCATTTTATGCAGGGCACCACACTAAATTCCTTACATGGATCCCTTCCTGTAATTCACACATCAACCCTATATACGAAGTGTCTTCTATTATTTCTATACCTCAGAAGAGACTGAGGCATAGAGAAATTAAGTAACATTTCTAATTTATTAGTCTTTTATTTATGCACAAGTGGGTTAAAATTTACATTCAGCATCCTAGAATATATTTCCTCCATAATTCTATCCTGGGTCACTACTACTGCTTTAGATCATTTAAGCAAAGTCTGTACTTTAGGCTTCTCAATAAAGAGAGGCACATGACTAAAATCAAGTAAAATTCCTGCTGGATATCACCAAGGTCAGGAGACCAAAAGATACTGAGATGCTGAGTTCCAGAATTTCCCTTAGCAATATTCTAGCAAAAACCTATATCACTTTTTAGATCAGAATTCTTTACCTTACTCATTGGCTCTCGATCTAATATTCTGTATCTACCTCTTGGCCAGTCTTGACCCCAACTGAACTAAATGATATTTAGTAAGGAAGATCCAAAAATAAAACTTGGGGAACAATAGTGTGATTAAGTTACTTCTTAAATAATAAGGGTCTGCAGCATTTGTGATCTAGAGCGCCAAAAGGAGCTGGCCCATGGAAATTTAGGCTATCCAAAGGAAGAGGAAAAATAGTGTTGAGCTACATTAATTGGCGTAATAAAAATTGGGCAAAAAGTCTTTGGTTTCCATTTATTTCTCTCTTCCATCATGTTATGCTAAGTTAAAGAATCTCGTAAAATAGGTCTTCTATACATTTCATGACATTAACAGCAACTTTCTTAGATAATGGTTAGTATTTATCTTTGTGCTTTTTGAGATACAAAGTTTCAAGGAGGCTGGAAATCCTGAAGGGTTTACTATCCATCATTTGATTAGAAAGTGGAAGGGAAGTGAGAAGAAGCAAAGAACCAATTAATGTTAGAAGAAAAACACCTGAATAATTTTTAATCACCCTTCAAATCAACAAATCTGGTTCCAAATGCTCCATTTGCTGTAGGTGTAGTAGACTCCTACAGTTTTTTAAAAAAAAAATTATAACTAGATAATAACAAGTAGGCCAAAGTTGATAACAAACTTCATAGTGCGCTGGGCCCAAAATACTGCTCAGAACTGTTTGCAACTACTTAGACTTCTGTTAGGATTCCTAGTTTTGTTTCTGGCTCAGCCAAATAAATTATATAGCTTCCCTAACAAGCCACTACTTACCACTGAACATGAAGACTTCAAGATGTGCTTAACCTTGATGGAGGGAAACCTTGTATCTAATAAGGAGGAATAAAATGCTGAATTACTCCACAGCACTGTGGCAAGCGAGCTGCAATTCCAGTCTGTAAAACCTCTGTAAAACCTCTGTTTACAGTAAAATGATGATATGAATCACTATGACTCTCATATAAGGACTCAACTGCCTACCTAGTCATATTGCATATTTTTATAAAATATAATTTCATTTTCATATGAGCTTATTACACATATTAAAGCCATACTTTTCTGTGTCCTGCCAAGATCCATTGATAAAACAATGAAGTGAACTAACACCCTTCCTAAATAAAGTTTCACCAATAGCACCGTATGTTAATGGACCTATTTCATTGTTAATGTGACTGACTGCTTATTGATTCTTGCAAGAATCCAGCAAGGGCTTCAGAGTACAATTTAGTTTGGAGAGCTCTGGGTCCAACATCTATGCTCAATTACAACTTTCAGAAGGGGAGATCAATAAAATTTAAATTGCTTATGGTAATCACAACTTCAAATCATTGCGATCAGCATAAGCAATCTGCTGACCCCAGCCAAGCTCCTAAATTGAAACTTGTAATGAGTGGTCATTTAGTTTGGGTCCATTCATATTATTTTGGAGGCAGGTGATGAACAATTAAAGATCAGCCAGCACCTTCTCTACACAACATTCCCATCTTTATTCCCAAAGTATTAATATGCAGTAACCCTCGGGTTCACGCTTTTGCACTTCTTTAATGGGTATTCTGTATGAATAAGCAATTATATTTTCTATTAAACAATTTCAGTGTAATTGAATTAGCAGTTATAATATTGCTAGGGCAAGCAAAAGCTTTCCTAGGGAAAAATTAAGTGATATTGGGTAGTGCAAATTAATTTATGGAACTGAAAAATGTAACCAATTAAACAGAATTGCCTTAGCCTCCCCCTCCTCCAAAATACAATTAAGCAGTACATTGTTTCAAAGAATATGTTTCAGAGCAATTTGTTTTCAATCATAATAGCTGTTTTTCATTCATTATGAAAAGCTGTCTATTATAATGAAAATTTCATAGGCAGTTTTCCTTGACAAAGCAGGTTGCAAGTTTAAACAAAGATAGCCTGCAGATTACTTCCTTGATAAGGAGTCACCTTAGAATTACATTTTAATAAATCATTGAAAATAAATCTTCTGCATTACAGCATGAAGGTTCAGAGAAAGCAAAAGCAAATAGAGAGAAACTAATCAATGAAAATCTCCTACTGCCAATATAATAATAGATGGACCAATGCTAATATATAAAGTGTATTACACTCACACACACAGCGAAAAAGAATAATGTAAGATAAATATCACGGAAGTCAACTGTCACAAATGAGACTTGAGTAATAATCCCATCTTTACCATTCATCATTCCTACTGTGCCTCCTCCAAGCACTTTACTGAATTATAAACTAGGGTATGTGGGCCACATTTTTTACACCCTAATAAGATGGCCATTTTTGAATAACTACAAAAGTTTGAAAGTGTACTTCCAAGAGTCTTTCCAAGGGAAGTAAAATGTAAATATGCACATATATGTAATGCATGTGTATGACAATTATATGATACATGCATGTACTATAAATTTCTAAAGGAATTTAAGACTGTACTTGGAGTAATTCCAAATTTTAATAAGTACAGTTTAGTAAGAAATCTGCAGTAAAAACACCTAGTAAAACAAATGTTATCTCTTTTATCAATGCTGGGATCTGAAAAGACCAGTGCAGAAGCCATGCATCTCCACAGGAATTCATACAAAGGAGGGTCCTGATACTTCTGGTAGTAGAGGAACTTAAAAGGTGTTTATGCAAGAATGATGGGTGAGAGTTAGTGCACCAGTGATGTGAAGACTGACTGGAAGAAGAGTGGACCAGGCAGGAAGAGTTTTAGAAACTTTTGCATTAGCCTCAGTTAGAAGGTGGGAATTCGAATGAAGGAAGAATAGAGAAGGAAATGAATGTCATCAGCGTTCAGCAACTGAATTGACAGAATTTCACTTTTGATTGCAAAAGACGGGGGAGAACTTAGAACAGCTGGAGGTTTCCATTTTGGAAAACGGGGAGGGTTGATTTAGAAGTCTTAGAATATAAATTAAAGAGCAGGGAAGAGACAATGTTTGTGCATTGAGATTTCCAAAATCCTCCTTTAAATTCAAGTTGTTCTTGGGCCTTCTTTTTTGCTATAGTAATGGTCAGAAAAGACATTTATTGTAGACATTATGATTGACACTTCCTAGGTAAGTATATCTCTGAAAATTCCCATCTAAATTTTCTTTTAATTTTTAAAAACATTTTGATTCATGTTTTACAGACCAATGGGATCAGTGTGATATTTTAATACATGTACATAGTATGAACTAATGAAATCTAGTTTGTGAGTGGCCCATTATCCAAGCTTCTGTGCTTGGACAGACTTATTTTTTCTTGTTCTGTTTTTGGTAACCTAGCAATAAAGCTTAATTTGGTTTAGAATTAATATTTAGAAACATACTATCAATTTTTTCAAAGCACACATTTTAGCCTTTAAAATCTAATGATAAAAGTATATAATGGTTTGGAGTTGCAATGTATTTCATCTGCCATTTGGGAAATGTTTGACAGAAATTTGTGTTTACTTCAAAGAAGTTTCTATAAAAATTTTGTGGAGAAAAATAGTGAAACTAAATATTGCAGAGTTAATTTTTAAAAATTTAACAAATTATAGTTATATTTAGTAGATGTTTCACTTTCACTTATGGTAACATTCTTGGGCTTGCCATAATATCAGAAAAATAAAAATTTGCTAAATATTAAATGTACATGTGTATAGGTATTTATAGTACAAAGTGAACAGCTGTCTACCTATTATAACTACCCATGTATTAAGGGAACATCTATATATTTTAATGTCCAACAATTTCAATGAAGATTTTTCCATTCATACATACAAACACAGCAAAGTAATTCACACATCATCTACTTTGTTTCACTACTTCCTTTTGGAAATTCCATGGTTATAAACTATTAATAATCTATTAATAATCCACTTGTATTTTAGGTGTTTTGATACAGACAAGTACAAGACATAAACTTTAAGAATGAGCAAGTTTTTCTTTGGGTTTCACAGCCATTGTAAACCCAACTTTTTGTACTGATTTCTGAAGTTTTAGATCTGGTGAAGCTTTGTGAACTGATCTGAGAAAGCTCAGCAATAGGTGATGAAATATTTCTCTTTTTACACAAAGTTGCAGCGTCGACCGACGCTCATGCATAGATTATTTTTCACTTGATTCTGCTGTTTCCTTTCATTCTTCAGCATCATCTATTTTATCCTCTGAAGGATCCCCAGTGCTATTCAGCCTTTCCATGCACCCAATCCTTAATAAAACATAACTTAAAACTTCAGTGCACTTTATCCAACATTTATTAAATACCTGCCAAGCACTGTGTTAGGTGGGAAAAAAACTAAACTAAATTCCTTCTTATAACATTTCTTCTTCCTTGGCAAAATCAGTGGTTAAGAGAGATTGCACTTCATAATCTACTGAACCCCTCATTGAGAGGCTTGTAACCTTTGTTTCCCCCACTTATAAAATAGAGATTAAAGCGGTACCCATTTCATAAATTTCTTGAGACAAGTAAACGCAAAGTTGTCTATAAACGTAGCATGTTCTTAATTAATATTGGCCATTATTCTTTCATGAATGGATCAATTTTTCAAACCAGTAGGATACACTGCTATGCAGCTGTATATGTTTGATGTAGTCACATCCAATTATCATCTTCAAAACTCTGTGGAAACTGCCCTTCTATTGTCCATTTAAAGTTTTTATTCAATCATTTGCACCCATGCTTATTAATTATTCATTGCAGACCAGGCACTTCTGACACAAAATTGAATAATTTGTTTTCTGTATGGAAATTAATTCATCACTACCACTCTTCCTTCCCATTCTGCCTGTAGTGAGATGCCTGAAGTAACTTTCCTGCTTTTACTCAGAACTCGCCCCTTCTTCTCCGTTGCCCATTCAAGTTTATTGACTCTTCACACATTATCTACTACTTTGATGCCTTGAACGATTCCCCTTATTGAAGGAGCATTTTCACACAAGATTTTAGTTGTTTCCAGTAGGGAAATTATGTCTACAGTGATTTATCTCTGAGCTCTTTTTTCCCATCTACATTTTTTACAAGTTTTTCTCTGAAGTAAAAATCAAATACATTAGACAGCTAAGAAATGGAGCTAGTCCTATTTAATAATTTTATATTTTGTCCTTGTGAAGCTTCTAGAAGCTTCTATAAAGTATGTGAAATATATAGTTCCAGACTTTTTAAGATCTTAATGGTTTAATTTTCCTCCCAGAAAAAAATGTTTCTAAACAAAATTATTTATAGAGCTCCTTGTTACCAACAAGTTGCAGCCAATGTGGGAAGAGCACTGTGCTTAGACTATGTGTACGGTGTGTAAGTCATTTAAATTTCCTTCAGTGAAATACTTCTATCTGGAAGGCACATGCTTTCAATAGTTCCTTCCAAACCTAACTTCCTCTGATGCCAGATATGCTCTTTCTTTCACATTTAAACTTCCATATTGAAATGTATCTCCCCAAAGTTCACATGGGTGAAGTTTTGGCAATGCACCAGTGTTGTTTAGAAATAAGATTTCTTAAAAATGTAATGTGGTCCCACAAGAATAAACTGAGCTCCTAATAACTGTTTTTGCAATACAGGAGGCATCTGGAGATAGGCATGTGCACAGAAAAGCACCATGGAAAGATGAAGGAAGAGATGACGGCAAAGCTTCTGCAATCTGAAGAACACTGGAGATTGCAAGCCAACCATTGGAAGAGGGAGAAATTCTTCCTAGTCTTCTGAAGAACTCTGCTACCACTTTAGTTCCAGATGTCTGGTCTCCAGAAGCTTGAGACAATAAATCACTGTTGTTTAAACTACCCATTTTGAGATACTTTGTTAAGGCTGTTCTAGAAAATGAATACACTTCATTTTATAATTTAAAATGCGAGCTTCCCATTATAGTGTAAGTACATACGCATATAGATCTATTGATATGCATGTATAAATAATTTAAAGTACACTACCAAATATTCACTAGGTTGACTTATTTTATGGAGACTGTTGATTGATGAATGGGACGATTCAGCATGAATCCAGTTGCTGAACATTAATATCTCACATTGAGAAGAATAAATTTCAAGAAAAGTTTCAAGCCATAGCAACCTTTTATATCAGAAAAGTCCCTGAATACATTGCCCTCTGTTTTAAGTCTAAGAGGACATTACTTTCTATAAATTGCCTCTCTCAGTTTTTAACAACTCTTTAAGTGGATTTTACTCGGCACACAGGAAAAGTAGAAGCTTTCCATGTCAGCATTCTTAGTTCATCTCACACTAGCTGGTTGCCTCTGGAAACCCGATTTTCTTATGAGGCTTTTTTTTTAATTTGCCTTGCATTTCTTTACCATGTTTCCCTTTATGAAAATGTGAGTCCCACAAAGATAAGGTTCAGAATACTTTTATCAAATTTAAGACATAGGTACTTAGGCAATGTCTAAAAAAGCATAATTGATAATTGAGGCTGATCTTTTCATAAAATCTACTGCCATACAACCAGCAGAGGATCACTTTCAAATGAAAAGATTCCAGTTTAGAGTCAGAAAACTTAGTTATAGGATTGTAGGCATGGATGCTTCTGCTAGGAAAATATCAGGAATATCTTTTAAGACATATTTTACTTTATGTAAATTTGCCATTAAGAAAATAGGCTCTGGCACTAATGTGGATCAAGATGTATACTAATATTGATAGCAACTTTCAAAGGTTATTAGGGGAATAATGAAACAAACACCATAAAGTACTTAACAGCACCCAGAACATAGTTTGATCAGATAAAGGTTCTCTGCTGCATGGCTCTTATCATAGTAAAATTATCAGTGTCACCAGATTGGAGTTCTTATCACCAACAGAAAATTTAAGTTTAGCAGATAGAGTGTCTCCTAAGTGATCAGAAGGGAAACTGAACAGGTTTAGTTTTATTTGATCACTTAACAGACACAGCCTAACTTGGGCTTTTTGTTGTTGTTGTTCTTTTGACCAAAAAAAAAATGTTCAGGTGGCTTGAACTCATTGCAAATCTCTTGTCTCAGCTTCACAAGTGCTGGGATTACCAGTGTGTACCACCATGCCCAGCTAACTTGGGCTTTTGAATATTAGAATGTGAAAGGTGATTTAGAGAGCATTTGCTGGTATATGATGTGGCACTCTTGCTATCTATGTAAATATGCAGTTGTCTCAGAGAAAGACCCATTCAGGACACAGAGACAGAGTGGGAAATAAAGCATACAAACTTCCTTCTAACCGAGTATCTCATCAAAAGGCCAAGTCAAAACTTTGCAACTTTACACCATTCTCAAGATTTTATACACTGCCCACGTTCAGTTCTTCTGTCAGACCTGCCATTTTGTGTGTAATATAATACTGCTTAAGGTTATCAATCTTTAAAAAAGTACACCATTGCTTTCTAGCCTTTCTTGCTTTGCAATACAAATGACATAATTACTCGTTCTGGCTAGAGGGGGCCCAGTTCCTCTAGTTCATTTTTTAAATGCAAATCTTATTAAGTATTTTATCCTAAAATGGCTAATGCAAAAAGGGCAGTCCCAGACTAAGATGGACAACGTGCCTAAAAAATAAATACTAGACGAGTAATGAAACCTGAATTAAATCAGTGTACTGGAAGTCAAATTGATTACTTATTGAAATACGTTAACATGGTGTAATGGGTAACTGCCAAAATCAGATATGCAATAATATTGCATGCATCATTGTCAGATAATCACAAAGGTTTGTAAGAGCACTAAGAGATTTTAAAACCTTTTCAAGCAAAATCTAGATGCTCATAAAAAATTACAGGTAGTGATTTGGATATTATACAGTCCAATTTAAAAGACCCTTTTGTTTTTTATAGGGTCTGTGTTCTGATTTTTTTTTTCAAAATTCATGTCTTCGGTCAAACATTATGGACATTTTTTTAACGTTTAACAGAAACTTAAAAATACTAAATACATTGTTTCTACTCAATTTATGTTAAGATTTTCAGCAATGGAACAAAGTTTTCAAAATTTTTGTCTATTTTAAAAGTCATGATATATAAAAGATGCTTTGTATATCTTTGTATGTGTACAGAATTGTATGGAGACAGTTCAAAGAATAGTGAAATAAACAGCCATATGTACTCCAGTGTCCTGGCTAAGAGAGCAAAAGTTGTCTTTGCAGCTGTTTGGGTAAAACAAAGCCTTTTGAGATAGCCCTTTAATCTTGAAACTATACTAAAAGTAATTACATTAAATTATTTGATCGCTTTAAATATAAATTTCTAGAGTGTATCCATTACTATCTGTTGTATTTTCAAAAAAGAGATTGTTTCAAAGTCCAGTTCAAACAAACAACTTGCACTATAATTTTGAAAACTGAAATGTAACACTTCATATACTTGTTTAAGGCTTAACAACCCAGAGCATCCCACAACTATCTATTGTTATTGTCCAAGTTTTCTATAATTCTAAAAGATAAAATTCTTAATCTGTGTTTATTAATTTCCCATTATAAATAACAGTAAGGAAAACCAATCCAAACTCAAAAAATTGTACCACTCTTGCACTTTAGATTTGGTATTCATGTCTCAGTTTCTCTCTGTACACATATATGAAAAGCATGTTTGCAACCTTCCAGATTGAAATATAGTTGAGACTTTTGGCCACCTGATCAAAGAGCTCAAAAACAACAACAACAAAAAACTGAAAAGCCCACTGACTCATGCTGGGAAGAAAGTGACTTCGTTAGCACATCATGGGGTGCCTCTTTGAAAGTGTGTTAAATTGTGTTAACAGTTTGGGTAAAAAGTGAGAGTGTGACCACTTTAAACTTGTCTCATTAATATGCTAGTGTGACTTTGGTTTGAATTTTACAAGCCTGTTACAGCATTTTCTCACTCTTCTTCCTAAAATTCCTTATACTTTCTACCTCTCAGCTTCTGGCTGTTATCGAGGTTCCATTCTTGAGTGATTTCTAGCCCTAAGACTCTGCTCCAGTCATCAGGAACTATTAGTGGCTCACTTTCCCAAGGAAGTCTGCTTCACTATATTTTGTTGTTTCAGTAGCCTTTTGTCTTCTTGAAGGAGAAATGCACCACCATGCTTTGCAGAGAGGCAGGCTCCATGGAAGCATATTGCTTTATGCGATGAGAAATGTCAAAGAGGCCCAAGTGACTGGACACACACACCCTAAGGGTTATCCATGCAACCAATAATTAAGTTCTTAGAGGCTGATTACTTTCTGTTGCTTAGATGCAAAGCAAACAGAAGTGTCGTACACAGGATAAAAGCCAAAGAGCTGAGTACGTGTAAACCTCCTTTGGAAGATTTATTACATGTCACAATGTGGCTATAACTTATTCTCATCTGTCCCTCTTGGCACTTACCAACAGTGATGAAAATGGAGTCTTTATTCAGGGGACTCTTGACTGCATTACTATTAAATTATTTGCATATTGGTAGCACAGAGGGGTCCCAGGATGGTGTTTTTCCAAGTTTCATTACCCTAACCCTCACCATTCAGTAAAAGTTCCCACGATTCTGAGGTGGTAGATAAAAGCTGTGGAGAGGTTTGTCTTCTGAGTATTTCTACTGCTACCTAATGAAGAATGAAGGTGAATGGCTCTGAACAGAAGATGAAAGAATGGAGGGATAGATGGATGAGTGGAAGAACTCAGTTGTTTATTAGCAGAGCTAATGGTATGATTTTGGGAAGGGGGATGACTGAGTACAATTTTATCACAAAATCACAGAGCCCCCTTATTAGTATTATACTAAAGTTTATCTTGCTTATTGCCATTCTATTCTGATGAACAGTTTCATTATGAAGCGATTATGTCATAGACAGGCAGATGGCTATGGATTTCTCTCCATCCCAGTGTGTGACTTTCACTTACTAAAAGTTTATGTGGTCACTTTGATAACTAAACTTACAAGGAGCTCAACAGAGACTGTATAGAATCATTCATTATTTTCTCATCTCACTAGGTTTAAAATTAACAATATTTAAAGAGCTACACTTGTCATTGATAACTTGCCTTTGAACCATCTAGCCTTCCCCTATTCCACTTACATCTGAAATCTACTTCAAAGTGAACATTTTCCTTTCAAATGAATTAGAATTATACTTGTAACTATCCCTTTTCATTTAGAATCTTCCATCTTATTCTGTCACCAACAAATTAATGCAAGATCAGGGTAGTTGGGGCTAGGAATGGGAAGAACTAATGGTCCTTCAAAATACTCAGTGCCCCTTAAAGCTATCTTGTTAAACAATTACTGTAATTACCTAAATAAGAAGGGAGCCAGCAAACATGGGTTTGAAATCATCAGTTGGATTTTATTTTTATCTATAGCAATCTTTAAGTTTTAAAAGTATATTTATGGAAAAATATCACCTCTAGATAGATAATTACCCTGGATCTGTTTTCAACCACATTGTTGCCCCAGCTCCATTAATATGAAAATTCTAGAACAGTTACTGTTTGATTCCACCCTAATATTTTTAAAGTTGATTTTCTCGTGTGCATCAAAGCAGTAAAATCTTAATCCTGCTCATGCTTAGCTGATGGCTGAATTAACCCTATTCTCGAAGTCTATCCCATTTCGTAACACATTCACCAATTCATTTTCCACTCCTAACTCTATTTCAAAAGATTTCCCTCATTGGACATTAACTATTGACTTCCTCACACATTTACACAATTATAGAAGAAATTCAGTAAGTATTTAGTTCAAATGATGACATAGAGTATCTACATAAAATATTTGCTTCTCCCTTTTCTCAGTCTTTTCTGACTTATCTTAGTCTATTATCTTTTAAATGTTATTGTTCCTTATTGTTGTTTTTGGCTTTTGTATATTCTCTTTTGAAGCTCTCAACAACTAATACAGTTTCTTTAAGTTACTATTTCATACTGATGACTCCCAAAGCCTGTTCAATATATTCACCAGGATATTAGAGGACTCTCAACTGTAATAAATCCATGCATTCAATAATCATTTGCTAAGACATTGGCCATTATAGAAAAACTAGTTTTGAAATTAAGCTTCCACAAAAAAGCTATTAGGAAATCTGTAATACTAAATAAGGGAAATGTTTATAGGCAGTGGACAGCAGCTGAGGCAAGCCAGTGCTCCACCAAAAAAAAGAGGAAGCTCAAGGTGAGCACCAGAGTAATCCACCAGAATTTGGAACAAACAAGCAACAGAGCACTTCCAGGTCACCTCCTGAGAGCAGTTTCTCAGAAAGTGTACAGAATGCTCAAGATTGGTCTATGCCAATCTTGGTCTTTCTAGGGAATCCTGGGGCCCTGACAGATGGGACAAGCCAGTTTCACATATGCATCCCAAAATAGGAGCTTCCTAAACTCTTCCAATTCCTTAGATTCAGAGGAGATAGTCGATCCTTTCTTTTTAGAAGACACAATTGCTGCATGCTTGAAAAGACTGCTGAGTATTCTCTCCAGCAACACAGCAAGATCACTATATTGGTCAGTTTTCTGGGAGAAAATACATGACATTCACAGCTCTCAAGAGAAGAGGTTTATTAATCTCATGGTTTCAAAGGTTTTAGCTCCCAGTTACCTGGCTCTGAAGCAGAAACCTTATACAGGAGAGGTGGCCAGGAGCATCAGAAGACTCTCACAGTCTTCTGATCTGTGAAACATCTGTGAAACAGAATAGAAGAACAAGAAAAGTAGGGGTCAGGTACCAGATATGGTCCTCAAAGTCACATCTTTCTGATCTACTCTCTAACAAGGCCCACCTGTTCAGCAAGGAACTCATCAGTGGGTCAGTCTTTGGAGAGGTTAGTTCCCCCACAACCCATTCATCTCTGCCAGAGTCACTTATTCCAGTCATGTTAACAATCAAGATTAACCAGCACAACCAGCGTCAAGATTTCTCCTCATCTCCTCTCCTGGATTTCAGGCCAAACCTTTAGGTTAAGTTTCATCCAGAGAAACTTAGGGAAACACTGGGCTTGAGCAATGAGAAAAGCAAGAGTGCCATCAAAAGAACCTCAGTGATAAATAAGAAAGCGCTTGGGAAATACTCAAGCAACTGGATTTTGAGGGTTCTTGATGAAGAAAACAGGACATAAAGGCAAATAAAGGTGTGTTTATTGATTTAGAGATATTATTTCATGATGTGAAATTTAACACTTAGCAAGGACTCTAACGGATGATACAATTTTGCTATTCTGCTGACTCCTAGTTTGGAGGAAGTGATGGCTCATGCTGAGTGAAGTTGTAATGCTGAGTTGCTATGATTGGCAGTGGGAAACTGTATAGAAAGATCTAGGGAAGTGAACATGCTAGAGAGAATAGATTCTGTGAGGCTAGACCACCCACCAGAGGTAATGTTCCACAAGAAGGCCAAGAGCACACGCCATTTAACATGGTGCTCAGGAATGCACTGGCTTCTCATCAGAAGGGCAGCAGAATGAATAAACTGTTCACTTGTGGCTCTGATCCCCAGGCCGCAGTAGCCAATAGGGAAGGCTGTCATGAAGTATGGTTTACCACAGAGCTGAAAAAACAAATAGATAAGGTTCTGGAAGCTATAAAAACTAAGAACGCTTAACCAGAGAAACTAGGTGATCTCAACATAATTATCGGTCACATTGGAGTAGTAAGCATGGGGACATAATTTTCAGAGTTGTGGAAGTGATTAAAAGAATATAGCCTTTCTAGAGACAAATAGATGGACAGTCAATAAGAATACCCTTCTTCCTCTGTCTGTCTCTATCTTCTATCTCTACCTCTACCTCTATCTCTGTCTCTATCTCTCTCTATCCCTACATCTCTATTTTTATCTCTTTATGGATCTGCATCTTCCTAGTTGGATCTGCAAACTTCAGGCATGGCAGATCCCACCATCACATGATTTCCTTAGAATAAATTCTCTTTCACACATAGGAATAAATCCTACTGATTCTTTTCCTTGAGAACAACCTAATGCAAGAAGTATAAAACCCTGCATGGAACCACAGAATAATGATGTGGAAAGCTGTGTAAGAGACTCCAAACCAAGAGAAGCACTGTCACATCACATGATATACTAAGCAGAATCAGCCAGCCTTAGAGCTTGGGGATGATCTGCTATAGAGAATGCTGAAGTATCATCTCAGACACACTATTCTGTGAGTCTAGGGTATCATCTCCTAAGATGCAGTATCTACCTTGAATTATAGCGTGTCTTATATGATGCTATTTCTATGATCTGAGAATCCATTGTGAGGATATGCTTTTCACCTCCACAAATCTGGGTTCTGGAGTGTTGGAGCTTCTGGTATTCAGCAAGGGCATATTCTTGCATAGGAACTCAGAAAAGTCCCCACTGACCTGCATCCTATGACTGTTATCTGGGCACTCTGGAATCCCTGAGTTCAAAGAATAGCAGCCAGAAAAAAGTCACCATATTGTTAGTACTGATCCTTGTCAGAAAGACGTGCAAGAACTGCTTTTACTTAATGAGGCCAGAGAAGAATATTTATGGAAGTTTACTTGGGTTTCTCTTAAAACTTCTTTGTCTGAATGAACATGTGCGTGTACATATGAATGAACATGTGCACCAGTTCCTTTCTAAGAATGGTAATGTAGGAAACTTGGACATTTCATATATCACTCCATGGAAACCCGTCATGGAAACCAAGAGAAACTGTACTGAGGGTGAGAGGACTTTAGATTAGAGTGAAAGAGAGACAATGAATACCAATTGTTACTCCCAGGGCCAACTACTGTAGTGACTGTAGTTTGTCCCACTAGTGTCTTTCTTTTTTTCCACCCACAAGTGCTGTCCATTGGAACCTTAAAGGAAGTACTCCTTAAATGTGTATAAAAATGGATGAATGGGGTGCAAGAGATAGATTGTTTTCATTGAACTGAGCCTGTCTTTTCTCCTTTCAAGGAGAAGTTGCTACTCACTTGTGCTGAATACAGTTATCTGACAGCCTGCATTTCAGTATTTTCAGGATGTACTTCAACTTCAGGTCAAGGCCATTCTTTTATTGGTACAAATAAAGGACTATGAACTGGTCACTTATAACTAATGCAAGACTTGTCAAAGAGTAAGGTTTGCTTCAGAGCTCCCCAAAGAATTAGATGAGGGCTTTTTAAATTTGAATTAAGGTACAGGGTTCTTCATTTCTGGAAGCCAGAGAATATTGGTAATTGCTAAGAAATCTAGCATGCTATATACAAAAGTGAAAGCAAAATGAAGATATTCTTGAACAAAGGGGAAAAATCTAAGACTGTGTCACCAGCAACCCAATGCAACAGAGATAAATAAAGCATTCATTTTGGGGTTAGGAAAAATCATATGCAATAGATATCAATAGAAATAAACATTTCTGATTAGGAAAACATGGATAAATGAGGTTATTGGATCCTTAGAGTATAAATGATAATATTAGAATTAATGCATGATGAAATAGAAAAACATTAGCACAACAGATTAGAGAGTATTATGTAAAGAAAACTGGTAGAAATAGTTTACCTTGTTTAGGATGCCTTAAAAGTATGAATTTAAAGTAAATGTTGCTAAATTAAAGGAGTTACTTCTACAGTAGCCACAAAGAAATTCTATTAAATTTTATAAAAATGAATTTAACAGAAGATAAGAAGTTTTTAAAATCTATTTAATAAATCTAACAAAAGGTAATAAAAATTTAAAGAACAACAAACACACAGAATAAGAAAATCAAAAAACAAGATAATATACTTAATCATAATCATGTTATATTTAAATCACAGGTAAAATGACTAATGTTCCTGTTAAAACACAAGGCTATCACCACGTGGAATTTTCAAAGATCAAATTGTATGCCACCCAAAAGAACATAAATATAAAAATAAAGATGAAAATAATATAGAAAAAGTATTTCATATAAGCATAGTATAAGTGATGCTGCTATATTAATATTATACAAATTTATATTAAAGGCAAGAACTACTACCATACGATAGATACATAGACACTGCACTAATGTGACAGGATCATTTAACAAGAAAATACATAAATCCAAACTTGTGTGAATAAACAATATAGTTTCAGAATATATAAAAGTTAATAGAAATAAGAGAATAGATAGGTATGCATATCATTACAATTGGATATTTTAACACCTTTCCTATTAAATGAGTTCCTAAGCAAAAAAATTACTTAACTCTATAAAAGAGTTGAGCAGTTTGCTATACCAATTTGACTTGACAAAACACTGCAAGATTTTATACCAATTCTATTGGTAGAATAAGAATAAGCAGACAAAAAATGCAAAAAGAAAACCCAGAATAGCCAGCAAAATGCTGAAAGATGAGAACAAAGTCAGAAACTGCCCAACTTCAAGACAAACACTAAAGTTAGCTACAGTAGTCAAGACTGATATAGTATTGGTAAAAGAAATAACAAAGTGAAACATATTTTTACTACTCAATCTGCCAATCACTCTCTCTGGCATTTACCCAAAAGACTTGAAAACTTATGTCTGCACAGAAATCTGTACATAGAAGTTTATAGCAGCTTTATTCATAGTTGTCCAAACTTGGAAGCAACCAAGATGTTCTTCAGTAGGTGAATGGGAAAATAAACTGTTCTATACAAGGGAATGAAACAATATTCAGCCATAAAAAGAAGTGAGCTGGCAAAATGCTCAGACTCATGGGCTGCTGCCTGACCAACACCACGACTGCAGATTCCCTGCTTTGTCTTGGCCACTACCAAATTGGAGCTGGCTCTGTATTGTTTCCCTTCTGCATAGGGCGGAAAAAGTGTCAGCCAAACAATGAGCCCCATCTTGGATGAGGCAAAAGTCTGTAGTAGGATATTCTACATGACAGGGTAGAAAAAAGTCATATCATAGAAGCTGAGGAAAGATTTGATAAGGACCAATCTGGAAAAATCCAACATGGCTGAATAGAGGAGGAGCCAGGTTGGAGAGATTCAGAGAATGCCAAGATACACAGTAGGACAATACACCATAATTGGAAAGAGACATAAGAAATGTATTAACCAGATGTATTGTGGTGACCATGTCTGAATTCTGCTTTGAAGAGTCCAACCCAAAGAACACTATTCAGATACAACCACAGAACATTCCACAAGGAGGAGAGAATCTCTTGGGGATTGAGAGAATCAGCGGCAGTTGCAACCTGCAAGGAAAATGCATGATACTGCCCTCAGAGTGGCATTCCATTCTGTAACAGTAAACAGTTGGTCAGTTATCTCGGTATAGTGCCTGCCACCATGATTGTGGAACAAAAGCTGGTGTAGACGCAATTGTAGGGAAGGACTAAGAATTGGAACCAGAGTCCCTCTTGGCTTGAAGCCATACTCCATGCTGTCAAGTTTCCAGAGTTGATGAGGGAAGGACAACCAAGGAAGACAGTTGGACTTTGGAGAGAAGGCTGAAAAGAGTCCTGCAGATGGGCTGGAGCTAGTGAACATTTGACCCAGTTCATGTCGTTGGAGGCTAAGTTCAACTTGGGTTCCCTAGGATAGGAAGGTCTCTCTGGCACCCTGTACTCACTGTATGTTGGTGTCTACATCCGGCACCATTCTGAGGGTGGACTGCTGCTTTAGCCTTCAGGTGTGAACACAGCCATGCCTTGGCTTGAGCTTCGACCCTTATTCCCAGGCTGTAGAAAATAACCACAGCAGAAAAATTTCTATTTATTTATTCATTTTTGCTTGTTTCTTCTTTCTATTCATCTTACTCACTTTTATTCCATTATTTGCCCCTTTTTTTCCTTTTAAGAGTGTGAGGGTATATGTGTTTTTCTCTTCCTCTTGGCCTTTTCTTCCAATATAGAGAGGGTAAAGAAAGTGACAATGACTGTTCAATTCAACGAAACGTGAGGAACACCATGAATACAGTTCTAAGAGAAAAATTCATCACAGTCAATGTTCACATTAGCAAAATAGACTAAACCCAAATAAATAACCTTATGAATAATTTTCAGGTACTTGAGAAACAACAAACCAGCCCCAAACTGAGATTAAGAAGGGAAATTTTAAAGATGAGAGCAGAGATCAATGAAATTGAGACTAAAAAAAAAAATGAATCAAAGAGATGGCTCTTTGAAAGAATAAACAAAATAGATAAACCCTTAGCCAGACTCAGCAAAAGAAAAGGAAAAAGTCTCACATAAGCATAGGAAAGAATTTTCCTAAAAAGAACCTCAATTGCACAAGAAATAACAAGAACCGGCAGATGGGATCATATCAGGCTAAAAGCTTCTTTAGAGAAAAAGAAGCAATCAGTAGAGTGAAGTGACAACCAATAATAGGAAAAAAAATGTTTTTTACCAGGTACTCCTCATACAGAAGACTAATATGTAGAATACACAAAAAAACTCCCTAAAATCAAACTACCTAAAGGTAAAGGGGCAAAAAAAGGGAACTTCTTTCACTTTTGGTGGGAAGGTAAACTATTATAACCATTATGGAAATCAGTATAGAAATTTTTTATGAATGGAACTTAGAAACTCCATATGACCCAGTTATGCCCTGCTAAGTATCTTCCCCAAAGAGCTTAAAATATCATGGTACAGTGACAAATGCATACCGATGTTTAGAGCAGCACAGCTCATAATAGCTAAGTCCTGGAAGCAGCCCGTATACCCATCAATAGGCAACTGGAGAAAGAAAGGTACTAGCTATATATAATGAAATACTACTCAGCTACCAAGAAAAATAAATGTGAGACACTTGTAGGAAAATGTAAGAACATGAAACATACAATGTTGAGAAAATAAAACAGACACGTAAGCTTAAATACTGTGTGGCATCTCTCATCTGAGATAAGCAAAGTACAAATAAAAAATGATAAAGAATGGGTAGAGAGGGACAAGGGGATGGGTCTCCTGCATGAGGAAGTGCTCCAAGGAAGCAATCTCAAAGGGTGAGGAGAAGGGGAAGGAGAAGTAAGAAAAATAAAGATACGCCACATACAGGAACCTGATGACCTCGGTTAATTTAAACACTATATGACAAAACATGGGCCAAGACAAATAATATCAACAGAAATGAAAACGAGAGTAAGGGAGCTGGATGAAGATGTAGGAAGGAGGTGGGAAGGGGAAGAGGATTTTTTAAAAATATGTAATATGTACCTGTAACCATTCTACATCATGATGGCAAACTACATGTACTGCAAACATTCACAAATAAAACTGTAAGATTTCAGAAAAGAAAAGAGCTATCAAGCCATGCAAGTACATAGAGAAAAACTGAATGCATATTACCAAGGGAAAGAATCCAACTGAAAAAGTGATGTACTGTCTACATCAGCTATGACACTAGAGGAGCCAAAACTACAGGCACAATAAATGATGAGTGATTTGCAAGAGTTAGGTGGAGGCAGGGACAAGGAAACAGAGCCTTTAAGTCAGCAAGTCTATTCTGTGCGATGTGACTGGAGATCACTGGAGATCTATGTTTGCAGATACAAGACATTATGAATTTGTCAAAACTCATAAAATGTATATCACTATAAACAAACAGTAAGGTAAATTAAGGACTGCAGGAGATAATGGCTTGTCAGTGTAGATCTATGGGTTGTAAAATAATGCATGAAATGTTGTTAGGAGCAGGAGGCTATAGACCTGAGGGTGACTGTAGGAAATCTCTGGACCTTTCAGTCCATCTTGCTGTGAACCTAAACCCTGTATAAAATATGAAAATCTAATACACCATTGAAAAAGGCAATTCACAACTGACAAAATGTATTTGCAGTATATACACCTGATAAAGAAATTATATCCAAATATATGGAGAACTCAGACATATCAGTAGGACAAAAACAGACAATTCAATAAAAAGAAGTAGTTTTCAAAAACTGACATACTAACAACCAGTAAGTATATAAAATTATTATTTCCTACTAAGGAAATGCAAGTTGAACTTGCACTGAGATACTATTGTGTGAGTACCAGAATAGTGAAAGGTACTGCCTGATAACAGCATTTTGGGGGAAAGATAAAGAGGAAGTAGAACTCTAATATTTATTTTTTGAGTGTATAAATTGGCCCAGTCATTTTTAGTTAAAATAGTTTGCTCTACATTTCATCAATCCAATGTTGAGGTATATATTCACAAAAGAATAGTATAAAAGTCTACAAATAATATGTACAAAATTTAATAAAACTGTGAGAATTAGAAATTATAAATTATACATATGTTAAAAAAGAAAACAATGGATTAAAACTCATGGCATATTTATAAAATGGAATTCTATATTAAAAAAGAACAACCTTTTGGTACATGCAGAGGCATGGATGAAGCTAAAAAACATTACACTGAATTAAAGAAAACAGATACAAAGAATGAATGCTATCTGATTCCATTAATAGAATTCATATGGAGTTCAAATTAGCACAATTTTTTTATTGTACAAAAGTCAGAACAGAAGTTACCTCTGGTATTGAGTAAAAGTATTGGCTAGGACATAGCATGAAACAATCTGGAAATTTGGAATTGTTCTGTACTTTCATCTGAATGATGATTACATGTGATCACACTCATGCAAAAATCACTGAGCTCCATACTGAAAGATAATGTACTAGTGTTGAAGGATGACTGTACTCATATACAAGCAATCATTAATTTATCACAATTATAGCATTTGCCACTGTACTTGCACTTTCTACTGTATTTGAATTAGAACTTATGAAAATGAATAAGCCACCTATTCCACAGTCTGGTGGTGGAGTCCAGAAGACATTTAAATACAAGTTAGAATATCGCACTAAAAATGCATTTTCAAAGACATTATGTAGATATAAAACTAGTGAGGATAAGAAAAATCATTCTTCTGGAGGTCAGTGGAAAAGCTTTACTGAAGATCTAATTTTCAGCTTGGAATTTAAGACAAAATATAAATGTGCTATGGAAGGAATAAAGAAAGGTAGGATGGTGCCTTAATTACTTTCTGAGTGCTGGGACAAAGTACCTCACCTACAAGTCAATGGAGGAAAGAGTTATGTGATCTCATAGTTTGTAGAGGTTTCTGTTCTTAGCCGACTGCCTCCAAGGCAAGGCAGCATGGCAGTGGGACATCACAGAGGAGAGACAGCTCAAGACTTGGTAGCCAGGAAGCAGGCATGGGATCAAGGTCAGCACCCCAGTGACCACCTCTTCGCACCAGGCTTCACCTCACAACATCACAGCCAGCTGTAAACCACAATCCAATCCCCTCCCCAAAGACTCATGCAGTAAAAGCCCCACTTACAAGGGCAGGCAGCTTTGTGGGAACATCAATATACTAGCTGTAACAGATGGAGTTTCATGTTCTAGATAAAAAATACAGAAAGATAAAATAAAGAATTGGGGATATAGCTCAGAGCTAGTCACTTGCCTAATGTGTAAATCCCTGAGTTCCATCCACAGCACATTAATACTTGAGTAAATAAAAAATTCAAAAAAATCAGATTCAGAAAATATAAATGGAGAAACCAAGCAGCCAGCTCACCGCCCTGGTAAGTGGCTGTAGCCTGGCGAGCCGCAGCCTCCCAGGGCGAGAACCATCAGCGTCTCCTGAGATCTGCTTCATGTTGGAACTTAGGATGCTGGGAAACCAAGCAACCAGCTTGCCACCCTGGTAAGCAGCTGTGAGCCCACCCCACCCCACCCCACATTAGCAAATGAGAGCCAGAAATCTGAGCATTTCTTGCAAGCTTGACTATATGCAATACAGAAAATAAGGGGGATTTCCTTCTACCATCTCTTTGAAGGCAAATATTTTCTATCACTGTTTTACTTTGTTCTGATTAATGGTATGGCTCTATTCGATATTCTGTTTTGATAAGTTCTATAATGTTCTGTATTTCCTTTGAGTTTACTATACCTGATTGAAAGAACAACTATTGTGAAGAAAACGAGATATAATATGGTACTTATTACTGTTTTCCTGGTAACCTGCTGTGAAGTTCTGTACCAGTTTCACTACACTGTCTCTATTGGCTTTGTTCTGTCTTGTTCTGTGGTATTTTACTACTTTAAAAAATAAATAAATAAATTTTAAAAATTAAAAAAATTAAAATTAAAAAGTAAATAACAACAAAACAAATCAATAAGGTACTGAGCAAGCTGAAACATGGTATAACTAAGCAGACAATGGACTTAAACAGCAAAAGGAGGAAAAGAAAGTGCTCTAAAGGATATAACTGCATGTGTGTTTAAGTGTGTAGGATTGATAACCGTGTTGCTAAGTTATTGTTGGATCGTTGAACAGAACTGTTTGCAGCTTCACTGTTTGAATGTCTGCTTTGTATGCTTTAATTTTGTAACTTGAACTATATCTAAGAAGACAATATGTAATTTATCAACTAGTGATTTCTTAATGTTTATTTTGTTGAAATTCTGTATTGTTTCTTCCCTTTTTTCTGTTTTGCTTTTTTTCTCTTTAAATAAAATTTTAAAAAAAGAAAATATAAATGGAGTTCATAGTTGCTGATATAATCCATAATCTGGTGATCCATGTCCAAGTTGTAAAAACTAAAGAATTTAAAAGTTATTTAAAATTATTTAAAATAATTATTTTTGTTATGTTAAAATTATTTAAAATAGTTACTTAAAATGATTTAATATTATTAACTAAATAATTATTTAATTTAAATATTTCCTAAGCAAAAGTTACAAATTTGTGGGCTTATCACTTTTTTTTTTCCTTGAGAATTTCTCTTATATATGAGTCTTCTTTACCTTAAGAAATACTGCCATGGGTAATCACTACAAATGACAGAAGTATGTCAGGTACCACCAGTGTTTGCAGGTGGAAAGAAAGATCAAGAATCACCATTTTGCAGTCAGGTTATAGTGAACTAAATACAGAAAAATAAGGGACACACAAGAAGCGAAGGCAGAATTTTCAAGCAATTTCTGCACTGAATATAACAGGACTTACAGTCTGATTAGAGGTACAAGATAAAAGAACACTTTCAAACTTGAAGGACGTGATCCTTCTATATTTCTGAGTTTCTTTCTGTTGCCGTGTTGGAAAAGACACTACCTGAAATGTCTAGTTCTTAATAAAAATAGTATTACATTTATTATAAGTGTAGTGAAAAATCTTTCTCAGAGCATATATTTTTATTGTTCACCATGACATACTTTGTAGCCAATAAAAGGAACTCTGAAATAGTCCTCAGGTCTTTTGGCAGGGTTCCATGCAATCAACGATATATAGATAGTTTTCTATCTGGCTTCTTTACATCTTACTTCTCTATACAATTTATATTACACTAAGAAGTTGGAGATTCCTCATCTTTCATCTATGAAAATATTCTGTGTTGTCAGACTCTTTGAGCAGTACATTTGACAGGCTTTCATGTTCCATCTTTCCCATTAAAAATCTGCACCACAAATAAATACTGCCCCCAGTAGTTAGTTAAAATAGTATCCTGCCACCTCTCACCCCTTTTGCTCACAAAGTAATCTAAACCTGGCACATTAAGGGAGAGATCAAAGCGACGTTGATGTTTTATGTACAGTAGGTGCAGCCAGCTCATTTGTGAGTCACCACTCTCTGGGGCAGAGATAAGACATGCAAACAGTTAGTTGTGGCCTTTCACCCACAAAATCGAGTTCATAGTGAAATATGTGTGATGCACAAAAGAGATAAATAGGAAGATATGTAGAAATCAACATAAAGAGGGAAAAGAAGCAGAAAGTAGACCAGATTTAAAGACTTTCTAGATATTAAAATACCACCATATTTATAATGAATAGTTACGATGGAATTTAAATTTCTTGTGTGTGTCACAAAGGGAATTGACCATACTATCTCTGTCCAACAAACATAAGACAGACAGACAAGGCATAAAGTAACCGCTATTCATATGTTAACCTCTAAAATCACCCTGCCAAGCAACCCCTGAAAGCTCCTTTTTAAAACAGGAATCAGATTTATCTCTCAAGTTTTGAGTCTCATCACCACAGAGCCTGGTTCCAACATCAAACACTGTTCTTCGAAGGAAGAAAATAACTCCCCCACTGTCAATGTAATTTTACCCCAGTAGCTGAAGATACATTTTCTGTTGTAAAGCACATTTTTACCTTTCCTTTTGTCTTCCTCTACTTTTATAGAAAAATGCATTAACGCTAGCCAGGATGCAGCATGCTCGTGTCCAGCTCTTTCTGTGAAATTCCATAAGGGAAACAGCAGGGGTGTTTAAAGAGGGCAATGTCTTTTTTCAGCCATATTTCTTTTGAAGATACCTTCAGGTTGGTGCCATATAGTTGATTTTACAAGCTGTGAAGCATTGAGCATTATATTTAGCACAATCCTGTCTCCCAACATGCAGTAAAAGCTTGGAAGTTTATTACTCTATTACAAAGGTAAGCTGAGGCATTCCACCCATTCTTCAAACAATGTGAATCCTGAGATTTCCTGAGAGCCCAGGACTCATAGGAAAGATACCCAGAAATACTTTACACTGTCTGACCTAAATTTTTCATATTCTTTGTGATAAACTACCAGCAAATTATCTCCAAGGGGTAATTTTTGCTTATTCCACTTCTAGATTTCATCTTCTCTCATTCCTGCACTCACTGCTTTTCCAAACAGTCTTCATGATCCCTTGTCTTGGAGCATGTTTGCCACAGGATGAAAAGATGTCTTTTGGCACTTTTGAAAATTCTTAAATTCTACATCAGCAATCATGCTCAATGTCATAGGCAGGAAAAGAAGAGGGTGGGTTGCTTTTGAGATTGGCCAGAAGGAAGATTAAGTTCTCAGGCTGAAAAGCCTGACATCTCCAAAGTATAGAGAACTTGAAAAACAACTTGTGCCAGTGTCTATGGATATGTAAGATGGCAGAGTGTTGGGATTCTCCTGGAAAGAATCATGGAAGCCACTGAACCCAGAGCACAGGGAATCCCTGTTTTACCAAGGGCTCGAGTGCCACCAGACCTGAGGAATAAATAGCATCCAAACATTCATCTTCCCACTCAGGCACCTCTACAACATGCTTCAGCCTTCAAAAAAAAAAAAAAAAAAAACTATAATTGAACACTCTTAAATAGGAAATCATCATGACAAGCAATCTGATCTATAAATGTTCTCCAGAGCATCGCATTTGTTGATTAGAGTTGTTCTTTGGTTTATAAAACATCTTTTTTCTGGCATATGCTTCCTTTGTAACTGTTCTAATCAAACCCAGCTCCCCAGGAATAATCTAAGTTCCTCTTCCTTCAGATTTAAGCAGTCTTCTCTTTTCTAATTGATTCATTGGTTGCACTGCTCCTGATTACAAGATAGTTGCTGCCACTATTTCTCATAATACGTCAGATAAAATGGATTAAGGAATACCTAGCAGATTACTAAAACAGGGTTCTGTGTTTGTCCATAGATGAGCGACACGTAGACCAGCAAATCTGAGAGGCAAAGACACACGCTAGTTGAGGAGTGACCAAAAAAATCCCAATACATTTGTATCTTGAACAAAAAATTTTTTTAATAAAATGGAAAAGAGAAAGGAGTGTTCCTGTTGCCTTTGAATGTCAGTCTCCAGGTCTCCAATGTCTGTAGCCTTCCAATGAAAACTTCTGCCAGTGACTCTCCTAGGATATTTTGGGCCTCGGGCCTTGGACCAGTGCCACACCCTTGATCCCTATTATTCTGAGGATTCCATTTTAACTAAGCAGTTACTTGATTCCCTGACTGTCCAGTGTACAGTTGTTGTAGACTATCTTACCTCTGATCCCATAAGCTTACCTAACAAAGCCTCTTCTACAATTATACATATATTTGCTACTGATTCTATTCCTTGAGAAAATCTTAAGTAATATGGAATTTGGTACCGGGACTGGTTCTAGAAAAACTGACTTGTAAGCATGAATTCCTTTGATTATTTAGTTGTTCTTGGAGTTGTCTCTCTAAGTTGACCTCTCTCTAAATTTCCACAGTTTCTTCGGATAATGTAGAGAAAATTATGATCAATAATTTGTGAATTTACTTTGACTATTTCAGTATTCTTTTGTATTTATTCGTGTTGTAATTACTGCTTTGTGTACCTGTACTTAGGACAAAAAATAATAAAATCAGAATAAAATAAAGAACAAATAGAAAGAATGTACTATCAAATGTTACAATATTGGTATATCTCCAGCTCTAAGAATAGTGTTTGGCATGTTATTAGAAATAATAAATGTCAGTTGAATATTTTAAAAAGTTAGCTTCTTAAAAAGATGGATATTGCTTTGTTAGATATAAGTAAAAGGGATCTTAAATAAATTTAAAAACAGTCAATGAAAGAGTTGTACAAACTTGCCAGGTTAAACAAACTAAAGGTGTCTTTACTCACTCCAACCTTCATTCCTGTGTTATTTCAATTTTATAAGAAAATTATTTTCTAAACCAAACTAATATCAAATATGATCTCCACTTAGGAGAAAACCAGAACTAAAGCTATCAAAATAGAGCTAAATTTATGATCTGCCAAATCATTTGACTCTAAGAAGTCTTAGAAGGCAAGCATTCTCCCAAAACAATTCAAAATTCCCATTCTACTCTACTGAAAAAGAAAAAAAAGGTGTAGGACAGCGCAAGAGGTGGGAAGTGATGGAAATAAAGAATGGCTGTTCACTTAAGTAAAGCTTTTAATCATCTGGACACTTGAAAAATCATAGAATAATTTTCTAAGCATTTTAAGAACATTAAACTGAAACATACACATTGATATATGCATAAGTTAAAATCAAATAATTTAGAATTACTTAGAAATGTGAAGAGACATAACAAGTGATCACAAGAACCAGAAACTTCCATTGTTTAATCTTATATTTTAAAGCTAAGAAATATTTTATAATGCTTCATAGTTAAATTTGACTTTCTAGTGCCACTCATGAAATACATTTCTTCCTCATTTGCATAGTGTTTCACGATTTTTGTACTAAAGATTTGGTCTTGATGTTCATTTCATTTATCCATTCATTATTTATTCACTTATCTATCTGTCCAATAAATATTTTTCATAAATCTGTATAAGAACTATTCTTATTGGTCCAAATATAATAGAAATAAATACATATTAACATATATACAAGACACAGATCCTTAATCACTCAATGTAATAGACAATATAATGGGGACAGAAAAAATAAGTGAATATAGTAAAGATTAATTTTAGAGAAGAAAAGCCATTTTCTATGATAAAAGAGAAAAACTATTAATGACAATAAAAATAACCTACAAATATGAAGAAGTTTCCTCGTAAGACAGGAAAATTGCATACGCTATTCTTTTTCTTTCAAAATTAACCCCACAAATACTAAAAAAGAGGCATAGAGGCATAAATACAACAAACCAACATTAAAGCAAATGGAAAGCCTCAGGGAACCCTGAAGGCTGTCTTACACTGAATTTGCACATTTGCATTATGGTTAAATCACATAATGACCATATATTTACTCAACATTCGTTATTCTTGGTGTTTTCTATCAGTGTTTCCAGAATAGATTAACATTTAAAACTGTAAAACTAATCAAGAAGATTGCTCTCCTTGATGTGGGTGGGTCTTTTCCAATCATTTGAAGGGCTAAATAGAACAAAAAAGCTGATAATTCCCTAAATGAGAGAGAATATCTTATCCAACTGTCTTTGAGTTGGGTCACAGACTTTCTCTGCTGTCAAATTTGAACTGAAACATTGGCTTTTCTTCAGTCTCAAGCCTTCTAGTCTATGAACTGTTACTGTAACATTGTTTCTCTTAGTTATCAGAATAGAAAAAACTATTGATTCTGTTGGATCTCAGCTTGTCAATAGCACTGCGACTCTTGGGACTTACCAGCCTCCTTTATGCATGAATCTATTCCTTATAATAATTCTCTTTATCTGTCCTTTCGTGTATACTATGATTTCTGTCTCTGTAAAAATTTGACGAATATGGGAGAAAGGAGAGAGAGAGAGAGAGAGAATGAGTAGGAGTAGGAGGAAAAGGAAGAGAGGAGAGGAGAGAGATGAGAGATTCAGGGATAAAAACACAATATTAGGGTGACACCAAAGTAAAAATTAAAAAGAAAAAAGCAGGATGTTAAATTATTTGAAGCTTTATCCTAGGCTCTTTCCCATCTGTCCTTGACAGGGTTGTTGGCTGATCCATCACTAGGCAGATATCAACAAGAAAAATAATTCAGCCATCCAAGGGAGATTAGATAATATTCACATGGGCAGAGATTTACTGGGAACTGATGAAGACAAGAATAAATTTTCCCTACTGGCCAGCAGCGTTTACTTATTCACTTCCATGACTCCAAACCCTCACTGGATTTTTAAACTGAGAAGCAGTTCTACTTCAGGTTTCACTTCTTTCAAAGAGGTCCCTTAACTGAGAAGTCACCTGGTGGGATGACATCAAATAGTAATGTAGGAACTCTGTGAAGCCTGGGGTCCTTTACTAAGGGGGACACTGCCTCATCTCTCTTTAAACAAATGAAAAGAATGTGTAGTTACAATACACAATAGCAGTCAAGGATTTTGATGTTTCTAAACAGGCATGAAATCAGCTCCTAAATGTAAATAATCATTTTAAAAACAGATAACAAATGTAACACACTGACCACACTGGGTAGCATTTTTGAAGATGACTGGTGATTTATGAGAAATAATCAAAATAATTCCTTCAAATGAATTAGGAATTTTGTAAATGTTGTAATAATAATCAAAAAGAAATTTTAGGTTACAATGCATGATGATTTAAATAAACAATGGAAAAAGGAGAGGAAGCAAGAGCTGAAGGATGTGGTAAAGAGAAATTTCAGAAGTCAATAATAAAGGAAAAAATTAGAAGAAATATAAATCATAAATCAAGAGATATAAAGGAAGATGCTATGTATGAATAGCAAGATAATGAGGACATTGTAGCCACAAAGAGCAAATAACCAACAAAAAATAATGAGAACATGAAACTATTCAGTAACATGAGTGATTATATAAAATAATGAAGGAAACCAATTTTGAAGCAGTCAAATTATAATTTATGTCTGCATGTACAATAAACAGATTTACAGAACCAATTCAGATGTATAAAGCACAAGATACCTTTTAAAAATAGCTTTGAATACAAAATAAAAATAAAATAAGTAAGTCTAGGAAGTACTATGATTTAATGATGTTCGAAAACCTTAACAATGTTTATTAGTTTCTTTAAAAGTAAGGAAGAAAAAGAAAGATGTGGAGTATAAGAAAGATGTAAATATCCATAAAATTAGTTATAACTATAGACAATATTAGCATATTCTAGCAGAATAAAAAACAAAGGGAAAAACAAATAACTGAATTTTATCATATTTGAAATAGAAGAAATACAAAGGAATAGCAATTGCTAAAATGTAATCCTCTACTACAACCCCAAATTCAAGAAATAATTACAAGTAAATGAATATAGATGCAGGTCATAATTGAAATCAATTCTTGTAAAAAATAAAATGTATAGATCTTTAACCAATTGCCATTTAAAATCTGGAGTTTTTTTTTTAAAGTTTTCATGTGACAAAAGCAATAACACTAAGAAACATAATGAACTTAGTGGGACATAAATAAAATTGAAATGCATTTAGTGAAAAATTGTATGTTTTTAAAACTAAAGGGGAAAAGGTTTTGTGAATATGCAATGTCAGTCAGCTTTTGTGAATCTTTCATAATTCATTGTGAAAGAAAAAAAACCCTACACAGTATCCACAAGAAGAAAAATGATAGAAATATTCACATAAAGGCAAGATATAAATCATAAACATATTTGAAAGGGGAGAAGAAAGGAAAATGGCAAAGTGGTGATTGGTAGAAAACTTCAACCTCTAAAAGATTCTTAAGCCTCTGGAAATAACAATTTGGTGAAGAAGAGAGAGAGAGAGAGAGAATCACCAGGAATCAGGATGGAACTGACAGGAAAATTTAGAAGCTACAGAGAAGATAGAAAGACAACCCACAATACAGAGACAAGAAAGAAAGAAACTGGTCTCTCTCCTGACTCATAATTCATCACTTGTGTGGAGGGGAATATGGTTCCTGCAAGCAAGGAGATCCTAGGTGTATACACCGTGGTCATTATGAACTGAAAAACTGCAAATGATTTTGCTCCAAGGGGACACCTTTCATATGGCAGGCAACAGGCAGAAAGGGGTTCAAGTATAGGTACCCATCATACTGCCAGAATGTGGATAATCAGGTACCAGTTTGGAAAGGGGTTAACGATTTTATTCAGGGTCTCAGAACAGCTAAAAGCAACTTCATGTCAGAGCTCCCAATGCTACTTACCCACAGGGACTGGGTGAGAGACAGCCACAGGAGATGGCTGTGTAAGGGGAGTGGGATAAAAGAGATCTAGAGAAGTTTAAGATCAGCTCAGAAAGAACACAGGCTCCAGGACTGGTTTGAGGTGGGCTTAGAAATGGCTAGTTATTCAGTACTTGAACCTTTACTGTGCTGCTTACATTCAGCACAGTTCTGAGGTCTGATTTCCTAACCTATCTAACAATATAAGCAAGGACATATCTCAGTAAGAATACTGACACAGTCTGGGGTAAAGAGAGGAACTTCTGGAATACAGAACACATTTCATAAACCAACACACTATAAGGCTAGGTAGAGAAAACTGTGACTTGCTGAACTCCAAGACTGCAGATTCTGGAAGGAAACCATTCATTCAAAAACATAGACAAATATTTAACTTTTCTGTATTTGGGATCATTTTTTTCTTCTTTTTCTTACTCCTTTTCTTCTCTTTTTAAATTTTTAAAAATTTTACTTTATTAGTACATGTGTAGAACATAATATGTATATTCTTTGCATAAAGTTAGTACATGTATTAAATTTTTGAGAACTATGTATTCATTTCAGTTGCCTGTTTTTGGACTGGGTCTTTCATTTTGCGAGGTCTCATTTTTTGCATTCTTTATATATTCTAAATATTAGTTCTCTGTCTAAGGAATAACTTGGGAACTTTTTTCCCATTCTGTAGGTTATCTCTTCACTCTGTTGGTTGCTTCTTTTGCTGTGAAGGAAATTTTTAATTTTGTATGATCCTATTTGTTAATTCTTGGTGTTATTTCTTGTGCAATTGGAACTCTGCTAAGAAAGTCCTTACCTATGCCTATGTTTTCAAGAGTTTTATCTATTTTATATACATGAAGATTCATTGTTTCTGTTTTAATATTTAAATCTTTTAGCCATCTTGATTTTAGTTTTGTATACGGTAAAAGATCACAGTCTAGATTCAATCTTCTGCATGTGGATAGCGAGTTTTCTCAGCACTATTTGTTAAGGGAGCTATATTTGCTCTGACCCTATGTTTGGCCCACTGTCAAAGAACAGGTTGCTGAAAGTTCTTGGAGTTGTTTCTGTATCCTCTGATCCACATGTCTGATGTTTTGTTTTGTTTTGTTTTGTTTTGTTTTGTTTTGGTTTGGCTTGCTTTGCTTTTTGCCAATATCACACTAGTTTTTTACTGTACTTTTGTAGTATAATTTGAAACCCAGGATTCTGATTCATCCTGCCTTGTTATTTTATTTTAGTCTCTCCCAACTAGAAAATGAGGGCTTTTATATTATGAAAAAATAAAACAAAATTTCATAATCAAATAAGAATAATAATGAATACAATTTGAGAATATAATACTAAGTGAAATAAGTCAGACTCACAAGCTCAAATGTTTTATATGAGAAACACAATATATATGTATAAACATAAAGAGCAAAATAGAAGAAAGCTAAATAGAAGGTTTGGAAAAGTTAAAGTACTTCCCAAATTACAAATGCCATTATTGTGCAAATATTTCAATATATATGTTAATTTGTTTCATTTATATACTAACTTATCTTAGTTTGTTGGAAAGAAGGTAAGATTTTGTTTTATTATGTTTGTTTCTTTTTTATAGGAATCTTTTTGGTTATTGTCCTGCTTGCTTTCATTGCCCAAGATTGCTTTTGCTTTCCTAGGTCTCTTCTGGTTCCATGTGAACTTTTGGACTGTCTTCTCTAGTTCTTCTAGGAATGCTGTTGGTATTTTGATTGTGATTACACTGTCTGTATATTAGTTTTGCAAGTATGATCATTTGGACCATATTGTTTCTGCCTATCCAGATACAGGGGATATCTCTGCATTTTCTGATGTTTTCTTAGATCTCCTTTTTCACAGTACTGTAGATTTAACTGCAGATGTCTTTCACTCTCTTAGGTAGGTCAATTCCTAAATATTTAATTTTTCCTGGTGCTATTTTTAAAGCTATTGTTTCTGGGAATTCTTTCTCAGTGAATTTATTACTAGTGTAGAGAAAGGATATTGATTTTTTTTTATTTTGTTGCATTTTTGATTATCATTATTAATTCTATGAATCTCTGGAAGGAATGTTTTGGTTCTTCTATGTAGAGAATCATGTCATGTCCAAATAATGGTAATTTGACTCCTTCTTTTGCTATAACACTTTATTGCTTGATTGTTCTGCTCAGTCTTGTGAGAACTATATTGAACAGTGGTGGTGACATCTTTGTCATCTTCCTGATATTAGAAAAAAAGTTTTCAGCTTCTCCTCATTTAATATGTTTTTGGCCACTGGTTTTCTATAAATGGCTTTTATCAGATTGCAATAAGGCATTTCCTTACCTATTTTCTTCAGGGTTTACCATAAATGGATTTTGGATTTTGTCAAAGGCTAATCATGTGAATTTTCCTCTTGTTTTTATTTATGGAATGTATTACATTTATGGATTTGCATATGTTGAACCATCCTTGCATTCCCAAGTTGAATCCTACTTAGTCAGAGTATATGATATTCTTGAAAATATGTTACACTCTGTTTGCCAGTATCTTGTTGAGGAGTTCTGCATCAATGCTCATTAAAGAGGCTGACCTATACGTCTCTTTTTTGCTTGAGTCCTTTTCTGGTTGTGTAATCTGGGTGACTTTGGGAGTACATCTTTCCTTTTAATTTTATTAAAGCATTTGAGAAGTATTGGAGTTACATCTTCTCTAATGTTCCTATAGAATTTGGCAGTATATCTATCAGGATCTGAGCTTTTCTGAATTGGTAGATCTTTTTGCCCTCAATCTCAAGGCCTGATATTAGACTATTCAAAGCTTTTAGGTCTTCTCAGTTCAAATTTCATTGTTCATCTATACCCAGGAATCTATCCATTTCTTCAGAATTATCCATCATGCTACAATACAGTTTCTCCACATAGTAACTAATAATTATCTGGATTTTGGCAGAGTCCATTGTGATTTCACCATTTTCATTTCTGCTTGTGATGACTTGAGACTTTCTTTTTAGGGAGTAAGATTGTTTAGGGATGTATATATTTTGCTTATTCTTTAAAAAAAACTAGCAATTAATTCACTGTATTATTTTTAAACTAAATTTAATTAATTTCTGCTCTTATCTTTTTTATTTTAAAGAGAATAAAATAAAAGATAACAAAAAAAAGCAAATCAGAACCAAACAATGCAAGCAACACAGGACTTCACAACAAGACAACTGCACATCAACCGTAGCTACCATAATGTCCCTTTTCTTTGAAGCAGTTGAGCATACCATTACACACAATAATATCAAACATAAAACCATACAAAAGAGCATTATAGCACTTCAAAATCAAATAACAGGAAATGAACAATGGCTGCTATAATATCTCATTTTCCTCAAATTTTGCCTATACCATCACACATAATAAAATCAAATAAAACACAGCAGGATAGAACCAATCAAAACAGAAGAACAAAAGCATGGTAGGACTTCAAAACAAGTTGATAGTAAATCAGCAATGGCTATCATAATGTCTTGTTTTCTACAAAATAGCTGTTCAAACCATCACACATAATAAAATCAAACAAATCAGAATAAAATCAATCAAACCAATGAATGAAAGCATTATAAGACTTCAAAGAAATACAATAGGAAACCATAATTACCATAATATATTCCATTATATTAAAAATAGCTTCCCCTCCTATCTGACAGCATCAACAGAACAAAACAGAACAAAGCCAAACCTAACAAAATTGTGTAAACAATGCAAGAGTTCAAGATAAGACAATAAGAAATTGACAGTAGTTTCTACCTTTTCCTCCCTGTTTCCTCCCTTTGCTCTTACATTAACTATTTTGATTTTAGATCCCATTAACTTCTTCTGTTTCTTATACTAGGATTCACATGTATGAGTTTGAACTGCTTCAGCCATGGACATGATCTCCAGTTGCATCCATTTACCTATAGGAGTCTTGAGATTATTCTACTTTATAGCTGGGTAACTTTCCACTGCATGAAAATACCATATCTTTCTTAGCCATTCTACAATTGATGGGAAAATTACTTTTGCTTTTTTTTTAATCTCCTGTCACACGGAACAATTTTTTTCTCTCCTTGATTTTCAGTCTATGAATTTCCTTTCCAGTTAAATGTGTTTCTTGTGTACAGTATATTGATGGATCTCTCCTTGTGTTTCTTTTTACTGCAGACCTGAGGCCATCCACATTAATGGTTACAACCAGCATATATTGGATTGTCTCTGCCCTGCTGTCCTCCTGTTGTAGGCCCTCCACTTTTCCCCTTCATTCAGTTGCCTGTCTTGTTTGGTGATCCTCCTCTGCTGCTGTTCCTGGTAACATGGTCATCTTTATCTCTCTCTAGAATATTCTTTAGCACTCTCTATAGGGTTGGTTTGGTAGTCATGAGTTCCTTCAGCTGTTCTTTATTATGGAAGTATTTTATTTTTCCATCAATTTTGAAAAATAGTTTTTCTGCGTAGATCAATCTGGGTTGGAAGTTGTTTTCTTTCAGGGATTGAAACACTTCACTGCAAACTCTTCTTGACTTGATGGTTTGTGTTGACAAGACTCCTTTGATTTTGATTGGCTTTCCTTTATAGATGAGCTGTCTCTTTTCTCTAACAGCTTTTAATATTCTGTTCTTAGCTGAATTTCTGGGATCTTGATTATTATATGTCTGGGTGTAGATTTACTTTGGTTATGGCTAATTGGAGTCCTATATGCCTCACTTATCTGCTTGCCAGATCCATTTCCCATGTTTGAGAAGTTTTCTTCTATTACTTCTGTGAATATCCTTTTAATTTCATTTGTGTTGACCCCTGCTTCTTCACCAATACATATCACTCTTAAATTATGCTTCTTTGCATCATCTTGCAGCCATTGAGTTATTTCCTGATTACATGTTATTTTTAAGAGAACTTTCCTTTCATGATCACTAGCTGCAATTTATCTTCAAGGTTTGAAAGTCTATCTTCAGTCTCTTTTAAGTGGTTTTGCCAGCTTTTGATTGAATTTTTAATTTCCTGCATCTCTCTTTGAATCTGTTTCATGCATTGTAATTCCTTTCTACATTCATTCAAGGTTTTCATCATTTTTCTATGTTTCTCTTTTTTTGTCTATGTTTCTTTAGATCTGCTGAACATACTGCTTTCAGTATGTTTGTGATTTCTTTTTTACCTGAGACATTATTTCTGATTTGACTGCTTTTACAATCTCATTGAATTGTTTCCTTACTTCAGTTGCTATACTCTCAGAAATTTCAGGTATGTGACTTCTGTTTTCTTTCATGACTATCTCCCAGACTTATTGTGTGTGGTCTAGAGTTCTGAGTTTGCCTTTTGCTCCTTCATCTTGACATTTTCCTGGGTTTCTCCCAAGAACCCTGGGGCCCCAGGCACTTTATATGTTGGCTGCCACTAGAAAGTGTAGGGGGATGGGACAGGAACCTGGATTCCTCTAATTCCAGATTTACAGGGAGGTGGCAGGGCATGGAGCAGGCTTCTCCAGACTTATGCAGCTACACTGTGGCTTTGCTGATGATCAGAGGTGCATGGAGATGGGGCTGCTTCTCTCAGCCTGTGTGTCTACACTGGGACTCCCACAATAGTGGCAGACACACAGGGGTGTGTTTGTCTAATTCTGCTAGTGGATGATGGCTGTCTGAGGGAACCAAGGTCCTCCAATGGTGGCCTATGGATGCACAGGTCTTACGTGGCTGTGTGACCCTGCTCCTGCTGGCTGCCTAGAGGAAGGAGCCTGCAGGAAGGAGCCTTCTGGCGGCAGCTCCCTGAAGGTGAAGGCAGATCTGCTGGTTCTCTGGCCCACGCTCGCCTCCTGTAGGATGTGATCTTTTGGCGGCAGTGCACAGCAGGCAGAGGTGGATCTGTCTGTCTCCTTTGGCCCATGCTGGACTTGAGGAAAGGACCTTCCGGTGGCAGTACCTGGCTCTGCTTTTATCTTTATAATTGCTTTCCTTGAGCTAGCTTTGAATTTGGATTGTCCTTGTTTTTCTAGATAATAAACCTTTTATTTCCAAATGCAAAGAGAACATTTACATTAATTGATCATACCATAGGTAACAAAATGGAATCTCTTCATTGTTCAAAGAATATAAACATTACAGGGGAACAAATGTACAATGGTTCAATTAAGTGAGAAATTAATAGCAATTTTTAAAGGCCCTCCTCCTTAAAAATTCTAAAAATACTACTAAGTAACTTTCAGGTCACAAAGGAAATAATATGTAATTTTAAAATATATTCAAATAATGATAATAAAACTAAACATTGCAAATCTATGAACTAGAAGTAAGTGAGCTTATACCATCAAACACTTTTATCAAAAAAAGTAAGTAGCTTAATGATAACTCAAAAACCTAGAAGAAAGAGCAAAATGGTAAATTGAAAGAAAAAAAGAACTAATAAAGTTTAAATGAGAAAATTACTCAGAAAAGAAAACAAAATAAAAATGAGAGATAAAGAAAAAATGAATGAATTAGAAAAATCAAAACACTGTCTTACTTAATCACTAAAAGACCAGAAAATAATAATACAAAAATTATAAATAACATGCATTGAAAGATTGAAAATCATAAGATGTATATATTCTGTATGCAAATATCCTCTCTAATGGGTGAAAAATAATATCCATTGCAGTTTTTAATTTTTTTTATTTAAAGAAAAAAATAGAAAAAAGGTAGAATAATACAGAATTCAAAAAAAATTAATATCATAAAATGGCTAGTTGATACATTACATATTGTCATCCTAAAAATAGTTGTTAAAGTTACAAAATCAAAGTATAAAAGGTGGCTAAAAGCTCAAACATTGACAGTGGAAACCCTTCTGTTCAATGATCTAACAGGAATTTAGTATTATGGTCATCTGTTTTACACACTATACATACCATTATATCCTTTAGAGCACTTTCCTTCCCTTTCACTTTTACAATCTCTGTTATACTTTTTAGATCTTACTACTCTGTTAGCTTTTATTATTTTTTACACTAGAGAAACAATGTGATATTTACTAATGTAAGTCTTATTTATTTCAATGATGAGGATATTATCAAGTTGCCTCCATTTACCTATAAAGGCCTCAAGACTATCCTTTTTATAGTGGAGAAGTATTCCATTATATAAAAATACCACATTTTTTTTTCATCCATTCTGAGGTTGATGGGCATTTTGGTTGTTTCCAAGATTTAGCTATCACAAGTTGTGCTGCTATGAAATGGGTGCACATATATCACTGTGATATGAACTTTTCAGTTCTTCTTGGAAAATCCCCAGGAAGGGAATAGCTGGATTGAATGGAGCTTCCAATCCTAGTCTTCTGAGACTTCTCCCTATGGATTTCCATAGTGGTTGCACCAGTCTACATTCCCACCAACAGTGGAACAGTGTTCCTTTTTCCCCACAGTCTCCCCAACATTTGTTATTAGTTGATTTCTTGATGGCAGCAATTCTTTCCAGGGTGAGATGAAATCTCAATGCTGTTTTAATTTGCATTTCTTGAATGACCAGTGATGATGAACATTTCTTCATGTATTTATTGGCCACTTGTATATCTTCATCTGAGAAATGTGTGTTCATCTCAGATGCCAATTTTTGAAGAGTGTCTTTGAATTTTGGGGGCTTGATGTTTTTCAATTCTTTATATGTTCTGGATATAAGTCCTTTGTCTGAGGGATTGTTGGCTAAAATTCTTTCTCATTCTCTAGGTTTTCTTTTCACTCTGTTGGTGATTTCTTTTGAAGTGCAAAAATTTTAGTAATATGAGATGCCAGTTGTTGATTCTTTGAAGTATTTCCTATCAGTTTTCATTTTATTCATGAATACTCTGCCTACCCCTATGTCTCCAAGATTTCTACCTACCTTATCCTCCAGTAGATTTAGTGTTTCTGTTTTAATATTTAGATCTTTGATCCATTTTGACTTTAGTGTATGGTGATAGGCATGGGTCTAGTTTCAGTCTTTGGCATTTGGAAAGCCAATTTTTCCAAAACCATTTATTAAAGAGGTTATCTTTCTTCCAGTGGATATATTTAGCCCCTTTGTCAAATATCAGGTGGCTGAGTGTCTTTGTAGTTGTGCTTGCATCTTCTAATCTGTTCCATTGACCCTCAGGTCTATTTCTTTGCCAGTACCATGCTGATTTTATTACTGTGGTTTTGTAGTATAGTTTCAAGTCAGGAATTGAGATGCCTTCTGCTTTGCTTTTGTTGCCCAGAATTGCCTTTGCTATTCTAGGTTTCTTCTTTTTCCAAATGAATTTTAGGAGTGTTTTCTCTAGATCTGTGAGGTATGTTAATGGTATTTTTATTGGGATTGCATTAAATCTGTATAACAGTTTTGAGAGTATGGCCATTTTCAAATGTTGGTTCTTCCTAGCCAAGAGCAAGGAATATTCTTCCATTTTCTAATATCCTCTTCAATCTCCTTTTTAGAGTAGTATAATTTTCAGCATACAGGTCTTTTACATTCTTAGTTAGGTTGATTCCTAAGTATTTCATTTTTTAGATGCTATTGTGAAGGGTGATATTTCCATAATTTCTCTTTTTTATTTAAAGAAAAAAACTTGAAACAGAAAGAGGGTAGAAATAATACAAAATCTCAAAAACATCAAAAAAAGTAACCAGTAAGAAATCACTAGTTGATAATTATATATTTTCCTCTTAGAAGCAGTTGTTCAAGTTACAAAAGGAAAGCCTACAAAGTGGACATCCAAACAGAGAGACTGCAATCAGTTTCATTTATACATCCAACAAAAACTTTAGCAACATGATTATCAATCCCACACACTCAAACATACATGCAGTTATATCCTTTAGAATACTTTCTTTTCCTCTCTTTTTTTTCTTTACAAAATAACTATAATCCATTCTCGTAAACTACTTAGAAGTTCTACACATGTATAAGTCTCTACACATATACCTAGACTTTCTGTATTAGAGGGAGAAACAAATCAAAACAAGGCAACAATACAAATTCCTAGAGAAACATGAAATGAAAAGGATATATAAAACCACAATACTAGGTGATCTATAGTAGTTACTATGATGTCTCTTGTTGTTTTCAATAAAATTGTCTATATTGTCAAACATAGTATAATTAAACTTAGCATTGCATTACACTATTAATAAAATCTAAACATTGGAGATATTATAGGATTTCAAAGGCAGTTAATAATCAAACCAGAATGGGCATCCTATTGAATCTTTTCATCATCAGAGTAGTTGCCTCTACTCTCAGACTTGATACTCTCAAGCATACCAGATTCAAATAAAATCAGTCAAGATAAAGCAGCAACATAATCAATCTTCTCTGTCTTATCTCTGCCATGTTATTTTTCTGTCATTTTTGTTTACTTTTCTCCTTCATTCCACTGTCTGCCCTTTTCTTTGAGGCCTTTCTGCCATTTTCCTCGAACCCTGGTGATTTTCTTCTCTCTTTCTAGAATGTCCTTCAATATTCTTTGCAGGGTTGGATTGGTGGTCACAAACTCCCCCAGTTCCCCTTTGTTGTGGAAATATCTTGTCTTTCCATTAATTTTGAGAGACAGTTTTACAGGGTACATCTTTCTGGGTTGGAGGTTATTTTCTTTCAGGGCTTGGAATATTTTGCTCCACGCTCTTCTTGATTTGATGGTTTGCACTGAGAAGTCTGCTGTTATTTTGATGAGTTTTCCTTTATAGGTAATCTGTTTCTTTTCTCTGACCGCTTTTAATATTCTGTTCTTGTGATGGATTTCTGTGATCTTGATTATTATATGTCTGGGTGTAGATCTGTTTTGGTTGTAGCTGGCTGGAGTTTTGCATGCCTCATATATCTGAACATCACTTCTATTTCCTATGTTTGAGATGTTTTCTTAAATTATTTCTGTGAGTAAACTTTTTATTTCATTTGTATTTGTTGCTGCATCTTCATTCACATATTTTATTCTTAGGTTATAAATCCTCTTGTTATCTTCTAGCCTTTGTATCATTGCCTCCTGGTTCCCTGTTATTTTTAAGAGATCCTTCCTTTTGTGATCATATGTTGCAAATCTATCTTCAAGTTTTGAAAGTTTGTCTTTAGTTCCTGTTAAGAGGTTTTGCCAGCTTTCAATGGAGTTTTTAATTTCCTGATATTCTCTTTGGATCTGTTTCATGTATTCTAGATTTTGTTTATATTCTTATTCAAAGGCTTCTCTCCTTTCTCTGGGTTCCTCTATTCTTTCATTTGTGTCTACTTGAGGATTACCAAAGACTTCTTTTATTAATCTTCTTATATCTTATTTCGCTTGAGTTAGAATTTCAGATTTAAATTCATCGATGAGGTCATGGAAGTATTTATTTCCAATGAGTCTGTCTCTGACATTATAGGTTTGCTGCCCACAATCTCCTCTGCATTTACCTCTGCTGGACTCACTTTCCCTGGTTCCATGGTTGGAGACCTTTTGTTGTTTCTCTGTCATCATGTTTCTGGCCCCGTTCAGATGGGTGGGTGGTGGAGGTCTCTGGGCCTTTCATATTTCTTACAGTTTTTTCTGCAGTGCACTTGCTAGGGAAGTGCCACCCCCCAGTCTACTGCAGATCTTCAAAGTGCATGCTGAGAGCCAGCCCCTCCCCTTATGTCAGTCAAACAGGGGATGCTTCAGCAAGTTTGTGTGTTCCCTGGGGATGCCACTGGCTCAGAACAGCCTCATCCCTGGCTATTGGGTTTCAACCAGGGGCCTGGCCCAGCCCAAGCAGATCCTACCAATGTGCTTTCGACCAGGGGCCATCAACAGATGCTGCCTCAGGTTTTGTTTCAAGCCGGCCCTGCCCAACTCCAAAATGTCATCTAGCTGGTCTTCCCACTCTGGGGAATCCAGTTCCCATCACTCACCAAAGTTCAAGCAGCTTGACAGGCTGTTTCCACTCCCTGCCGCAGCACCTCCACCAGCTGAGGGTCTGGAGCTCACAAACCCCCCCTCTCAGCAGGGCTGCAATCTCAGCTCAATCGTGAGTCGACTCTAAGGTGTGCCAGTACAGCAATTGGGGCTTGCCCAGCTCCAGTCCTCCTTCCATGCTTCCTCTTCTCCTTCTCCTTCTCCTTCTCCTTCTCCTTCTCCTTCTCCTTCTCCTTCTCCTTCTCCTTCTCCTTCTCCTTCTTCTTCTTCTTCTTCTTCTTCTTCTCCTTCTTCTTCTCCTTCTTCTTTTTCTTTTTCCTCAGTTTCTTCCTGGGTCATGAGAATTCCTCTCCTTTTGTCTGGCTTTCTCCATGTTGTCAGATTCCAGTGTCTGAGTTGGGTTTTTTTCAGAGAGGCTCCCTTATCATGCCACCACTCAGTCAGCCATCTTACAATTCTGATATTTCTGTAATTTCTCTCTCAGGGAGATTTTTGTTTGTGTACAGGAATGCTATTGATTTTTGAGTGTTGACTTTGTATTCAGCTATGCTGCTGAATTGGTTTATTACCTCTTTTAATGGAGTTTTGGGGTCTTCTATGTAGAGTATCATATCATCTGCAAATAATGATAATTTAATTTCTTTTCCTATTTTAATTCCTTTATTTCTCTCTCTTGCCTGATTGCTCTGGCTAATATTTCTAGAATTATATTGAATAGGAGTGGTGATAGTGACATCCTTGTCTTGCTCCTGATTTTAGAATGAAGGCTTTCAGGTGTTGTCCATTTAGTATTATGTGTGCCATTGGTTTGTCATAAATGGCCTTTATGAGATTGAGTTACATACTGTCTATTCTGAATTTCTGTAGAGTTTTTATCAAGAGCAGGTGTTGGGCTTTATCAAAAGCTTTTTCTGCATCTATTAAGATAATCATGTGATTTTTTTATTTTTGGCTCTGTTGATGTAGTGTATTACATTTATTGATTTGTGTATGTTGAACCATCCCTGCATTCCTGAAATAAGTCTCACTTGGTCTTGGTGTATAAACTTCTTGATGATTTGCTGCATTCTATTTGCCAATATTTTATTGAGAATCTTTGCATCAATGTTCATTAGTGAGATTGGACTATAGATCTCCTTTTTGGTTGGGTCTTTCTCTGGTTTTGCTATCAGAGTGATACTTGCCTCCAAGAATGAGTTAGAGAGGACTGCTTCTCTTTCAATTTCATTGAAGAGTTTAAGGAGTATTGGCATTAAATCTTCTCTAAATTTCTTATAGAATTCAGCTGTGAATCCATAAGGACCTGGGTTTTTCTTTGTTGATAAGTTTTTTAATTACATTTTCAATTTCAATAGCTGATATTGGGTTGTTCAAAATTGCTATATCTTCTTGGTTGAGCTTTGGTAGTTCATATGTCTCTAGAAATCTGTCCATTTCCTCTGTGTTTTCCACCCTATGTGAGTAGATATTTTCAAAGTAGGTGTTCATAATCTTTTGAATTTCCATCGGGTCTGCAGTAATTTCTCTTTTTTCAGCCTTTATTGCATGGATTTGAGATTTTTTCTCTTTCTTTTTTTTGATAAGCATGGCTAGAGGTTTATCAATTTTGTTTATTCTCTCAAAAAACCAGCTCTTTGATTTGTTAATACTTTGTATTGGTTTTTTAGTTTCAGTTGCATTAATTTTGGCTCTAGTATTTATAATTTCCTCTCTTCTATAAGCTTTGGGTTTAGCTTTCTCTTCTTTTTCTAGAAGCTTGAGTTGTAGCATTAGGTTGTTTATTTGTGCTCATTCTGCTTTCTTGATATGACAATTTACTGCTATATATTTCCCTCTTAGGATTGCTTTCATTGCATCCCATAGGTTATGGTTATGTTGTATCTGCATTTTCATTGTATTGTATGTATTGTTTTATTTCTTCTTTAATTTCACCTGTAACTCAGTGGTTGTTCAGAAAGTTGTTGTTTAATTTCCAGGTGTTTATGCAGGTTTTGCAGTTTCTTTGCCATTGATTTTCAATTTTAATGTGCTATGGTCAGACATTATGCATGGGATAATTTTGCTACCTTTACATTTACTTAAGAATATTTTATGAGTTAATATATGTCTGTTTTGGAGAATTTCCTGTGTGCAACTGAGAAGAATGTATATTCTTAGGTGGTTGGGTGGAACACTCTGTAAACATCCAAGTTCATTCACTCACAGGTATGATTCATTTCTGTTATTTCTTTGCTGACTTTTTGTCTAGTTGATCTATCTCTTTGTGACAGTGGGGTGTTAAGTTCTCCTATTACAATTGTGTTCTTGTGTATTTGGTTTTTCATGTCCATTAGTATTTGTTTTATATAGTTGGGTGCTCCTGTATTTGGTGCATATATTTTTATAATTGTTAGTTCTTCCTCGTGTAGTTTTTCACTTGCAAGTATGTAGTGGCCTTCTTTATCTTTTTTTAGTCCTTTTAGGTTTGAAGTTCACTTTGTAAGCAGGATAGCTACCTCTGCTTTTTTCTGGGTTCTTGTTGCATGGAATACTGTTTTCCATCCTTTGACTTTTAATGTATGAATTTATTTTTGAGTCAGATGTGTTTCTTGTATACAGCAATTGTGGTATCCTGTTTCTTGATCCATTCTGTCAACCTGTTTATTTTGATAGGTGAATTGAGCTCATTTACATTTATGGATGCAACTGATATGTATTGGCTTGACTTTGCCATGTTGTGTTCCTGTTGTTGGTTTCCTGCTTTTCACCCTTGTTTAATTTCTTGTTCAGCCTGATAATTTCATTCTGTTGTTGTTCTGAGATTGTGGTCATTTTTATCTCTATATAGCATGTATTTCAGTACTCTTTCTAGGGTTGATTTGGTGTACATGAATTTCTTCAGTTGTTATTTTTCATGGAAGTATCTTGTTTCTCCATTAAACTGTACATCAGTCTGGGTTGAAAGTTGTTTTCTTTTAGAGCATGAAATACTTCACTACAAGCTTGTCTTAACCTGAAGGTTTGTGTTCAAAAGTCTGTCATGATTCTAATAGGCTTTCCTTGATAGGTGAGTTGTATCTTTTCTCTATCAGCTTTTAGTATTGTGTTTTTATGCTAAATGTCTGGGATCTTAATTATTATATATCTAGGTGTAGATTTATGTTGGTTGTGACTGTTTGGCATTATATATGCCTCATTTATTTGTATATTATATTTTTTGGGAAATTTTCTGCTATTACTTCTGTGAATAGTTTAGCCATTTCATTTGCATTGACTCCCACATCTTCACTGATGCCTCTTAGTCTTATATTGTTTCTCTTGACATCATCTTGAAGCTGCTGGATTGTGATTGCATACCGCTTTTTTGTTTCTATAAATTCTACCCTTTCATGATCACTATCTGTGATCCTGTCCTCAAGGTCCAAAATTCTATCCTCAGCTTCGTTTAAATGGTTTTTCCAGCTTTCAATAGAATTTTTTGTTTCTAGGATATCTCTTTGAATTTGTTTCATGGATTCTGCTTGTTTTCTGCATTGTTCATTCAAAGTATCAATCAATTTCTCATGCTCATGGTTTTTTTAAACCTGTTTCTTCTCTAGCTATGTTGAGCAACTCGTTTACTAAGGCTGTTATTTCTGTCTTTACATGAGAAGTTATTTATAATTTGATTTCCTCTATAGCCTCATGGATTTGTTTCTTTATTCCACTTGCTATCTTTTCGGAGATTTCTGGTATATGACTTTTAAAGTCCTGTATTCCAATGTCACCTGTTCTTGCTCCTGATAGACTAGATGTTTGAGATTGCATTTTGCTTTTTTCATTTCATCATTTTCACCCTCTGGGCCAACATGTGGTTATTCAATTGCAATAGGCACAAATTTAGGCAGTGTGTTTCCTAGGGTACTGCTGTGTGGTTGATGTCCATCCAGTTGTTGGGTACATAGTAACTGGAACCTGCACCCAACTATATAAGACAAATACTAATGGACATGAAAAACCAAATACATGAGGACACAATTATAATAGGAGACCTTAACTCCCCACTGTCACAAACTCAGAGATATCCAAGGTCCTATGTCTGGAGAGGGGCTATGGAGTCTCCCATCAAACCAACAGGACCAATCCACTGCAGTTCAAAGTTCTGGGAGGGAGAGTGGGAGACAGACATTCATAGCAGTCTGAGATGGAGAGGGTAGCTGAGGGCAGCAGGCTGTGCTGGTGGGTGTGGTGGTCCTCTGGGCTGGTGCACAGGGAAAGCATGCCAGGTGCAGGCGTGACGGTGGTCTGAGCCGAGGGGGGGTGTGACGGTCCTCCTCCAGGCCAGGCACATGGGGGGAGCATTCCATGGTGCAGGCACAGCACAGTGGTCCTGAGCTGGGGTGGGCCCAGCAGTCCTCCTCCAGGTTGTCACATGGCAGGGGCCTCCATTGTAGTTTTGAGTGTCCATTCCCTTTTAGAACTATTAATAAAACAATAAATTCTTTCCTGAACTCATTTGTTTCTCTTAATGTAAGTAATCAAATGTAACTAATAGCAATTATGAATTTATGGTATTCAATATTTTTCTTTTTAACTGTTTATATGTTCTGATCTTCTTTTCTTTTTTGTTTTATTTTATTTTTCAGCTATTGGATTTGTTATCTTCATTGGTCATTTTCAAAAGGCCACTTGTGTGGTTTTAATTTGTCCTCCCCATATTCAGTTATTAGCAGTGTGATAGCAGTAAAAAGTAAGACCTTTCAGAGATGATGAGATCATGAAAGGTTCTCTCTCATAAATTAAAGCCCTGAATTAGCACATTTTTCTGATTTTATAACAAAATTCCTACCTGAAGCTGAACATTTTACAAAGATAAAGTTTATTTATTTTGCATTTGGGAGGTCTAAAATGGTGGTGCCAACATATGTTATTTTTAAGTGAGGACCTCCTGGTTATATCACAATACCATGAATGGCTTACAGTATAAAGGAGAGAGATCTTACAATGTGACAGGATACCAGAGAAGTCAGCAATTAGGCTCACCCTCACAGTTTTTGGTCAACTTTTATGTTGCTGGTATATAATACCCAAGACTCACCACTTAAAGAACAAGGAGGTTAATTTGGCTCACAGTTTGAAGGAATGCAGTCCACAGTTAGCTGGTTCCAAGGCAGAAGCATCATGGCAGAAGACATGATGGAGCAAAATCCTTGGTTCACAATGTCTTGGAAGTAGAACAAGGGAACAGTGCCAGCAAGAAGGAAAGAAAGAAAGAAAGAAAGAAAGAAAGAAAGAAAGAAAGAAAGAAAGAAAGAAAGAAAGAGCCCTATATAGTACCCAAGTTCACATCTTCATGGTGCATCAAGGACCTTAAACAGTACCCTAGTTCACACTAAGATGTCTCAACTTGCAGAACTGTGAGAAATAAATTTCTGTTCTTTATATATTACACAGTTTCAGATATTTCTGTTATAGAAGCACAAAACAGATTAAGGCAGAAATTGGAACTTACAAGAGTGTGGTGTTAAAACAGACACCCCAAATTGTGGAAGTGGTCTTGGATTTGGAAAAGGGGAGAGACTGGCACAATATTGAAGTGAATGCCAGAAAAAGTCTGTCTTACCATGAATGAAGCTCTAACAATAATTCTGATGGGGCTCAGAAGAAACATTGCATAGACAACTTCATTCTTCTAAAAGACTAAGTGGTCATGACAGTGAAGATTATTCTGATGAGATCTCAGACTAAAATAATGAACAAGGTAATGGAATAGTGGAAATGGTCATCCTTTTTACAAACTGACAAAAAAAATTTGCCTAAATTATGTTCATGTCCTAGGACTCTGTAGAAGGCATAATGTAGGAGCAATGAACTAGGATGTTTGGTGGCAGGAATCTCTAGGCAGCAGTGTTATCAGGGTACCATGTGGATTATCATATGGTGATTAATTTAAAACTATAAAATTTATTACAATATAAGATGGATTGCATTAACCCCCTTAAAATAGTCTGCTTTACTTTTAACACACTTTTCCCATTGTTTTGCCATTTTCCAAAACAGTTCTGGAGGTCCTCTTTCATGAGTGTCTTTATTTGCACTGCTGTGGCTGCTTTGGTATTCTGAATCAATTTACAACATTTACTTTTCAAGGCAATTTATACTCTTGAGAAGAACCAAAAGTCACACAGTACCAGATCTGGTGAAAAAGATGGATGAAGATGCAGTGGTAATGTTTTTATTTAACAGAAATTTCGGGAAACATTTTATGAACACGGGATGAATGTTTTAACTTTAAAAATGTGTTGCAGTAAAAGACATATTGCCATTAATCCACCTTGAAATACTCACAATACTCTCCCTTACTTAAAACACACTTATTCCATTGTTCTTGGCAATGAATTTTTAATGTAATAAGCTTTTAATGTTAAAACATTCACTGTATGTTTCAATCATGCCTTGTAGTAAAATCCAAAAAAGGGAAAATTTTAAAGACAGGATTTGTTATTAAAGATGATACGGAACACTACAATTTTGAAAATCCTTAGCTCAGTCATATGAATAAAAAAGCATACTTAGGTATAAAAACAGGTGATCAAGCAACCATCCCTCCCTGGAGGGAGGAAGCCAGGAGCTAGTCATTAGAGTAATGAGAGTGACCCCAAAATTACTTCAGAGGTCTCCAAGGCTGCCCTGCTGATCGCACTCAGTGCCTTAAGGGACAGTGTTGAAGAAGGGCTCACCGTCCACGGCCCGCTCAGGTCTCTGCTCCCTGACTCCTCAGTCAGCTCAGCTGTGGTTCCAGTGGAGCAGTTGTGTCTTGAGCTGCTGCTCTATTCAGTGCAGGCTGATTGCTTTAGCAGCATCTTTGTGGGGCTAACTCTGCAGGTACTTAGAGTGCATGAGCTGTGGAGACCCAGTGCCTCCACCTAAATAGAGAGGATGTCTGGGAGACCCTTTGGGCCAAGGTAGGAAGTGTGATAGGGGTGAAATCCCCAAAGACAGCCTCAACTGGGGTAATGCCTAATGGATGCAGGGATGTGGAGCTGTCCCCAAAACCCCAAATGTACAGTTACAACACCAGTTACAGTACCAACCTGGGAAAACCATAGGTACCCAGTCCCATCTTACAGGAGCTACAATGTACACTGTGTCTAAGGAAAATGTGAGGGTCAGGTTCCCTGGAATTTTGGAAACCCAAACCCTTCCCTGGTGTGCCTGGGAAGCAGGACATTCAGTTACAGAAGATTGTTCTCAAATCTTATGATTTAGAGTCGTTTGCCCTATTGAGTTTCAGACTTTCAGGAATAGTTACTCCATTCTTCTTTTCCCCTTTTCTTTCTGAAATGAGTTGGAGCTGGGGCAGGAGGATCACCATGAGTTCAAGGCCAGCCTGGAATACAGAGTGAGGAAACCCTGTCTCAAAAACGACAACAAACAAAAAGGTGATTACGTCCTGAGGACATTTCCTTTTAAAATGACGCTAAAGTCCTATCAGAGAAGCTGCAGGCATCATTTGTCAAGCTTGCCCTCTGCCTCTCCTCCATAGATACCTCATCAAGGCACCCTTGGGAAAGCAGAGAGCAGCCCTAGAAGATAAAGAAACCTACTGGTATCTTGATCTTGGAATTCCCAGTCTCCAGAATTATGAGAAATAAATTTCTGTTCTTTATAAATTACTAGTTTTAGGTGTTTCTATTATATCAGCACAAAATAGTAAGATAGCAACTCCTCTAATTTGTTCTGGTTTTCTTTGGCCTGTAAAATCAAACCATAGAGATTGTTAAAAGGTGTAAATTAGGTCTGAGTTTATAAATCATTTTTGTGACCTCTTCTATATCTTTAAATATTTCTCCATTTTACTTTTGTTGCTATCTTGGAGCTCCCCCTCCAATATTTTTTTCAAATTCTTAAATGTTTTCATACCTTATGAAAACATTTAGTACATTTGAAAACCTGATTTTTAAAACTATTCTAATTTTCCCCCAGAAAAAGATAACTACACACAAAATTTTCCCAAGAATATCATTATGTTTCTTAACCACTTGTATTATTAGGAGTTCACAAACTTTTATATACAAACTCTTTTCTTTAAGAAATGAAGGTTTCATTACTTTGTCCAGGCTGGATCCAAACTGTTGGGCTTAAACAATCCTCCTATCTCACCTCTCAAGTATATAAGATGACAGGTGCACACTATGGGGTACAGCTGTTGGACACTTAGGTTAAGAAATATGTGGGCTTTCACTTCTAGGCATATTCCCAGAAGATCTGAAAACATCATACCACAGTGATATATGTGCATCCATGTTTATAGCAGCACAATTTGTAATAGCCAGATCTTGGGAACAACTAAATGCCCTTCAAATGATGAATGGATAAAAAAGAGGTGGTACTTTTATACAGTGGAGTACTACTCTGCTATAAAGAATTATCACGCTGAGATATTTATAAGTAAATGGATGCAGCTTGAGACCATACTCATAAGTGAAATAAATCAAACTCATGTGTGTAAATACCATATAGTCTCCCTAATATAAGAAATGGTAAGAGTATATAACATACAAAAAACTCAATAATTACAGTGAAAGGATAAGAATCTGCTTAAAGAGGAAAAAATAATATCTCAGGGAAAAGGAGGAAAAAGAAAAAGGAAGAGAAAAGAAAAAAAATGTCTAAAATTATATAAACACGCTTAGGATAGCTAAGATGATTGCACTACAAACTCTGTAAGTTCTTGGACCAAAATAGTTAACATTCATAGGATTGGATCAATTGTGCATATTATTGTAGAGTGATCTGAGGAACTCTTGAAGATCACTGTGTAAAACAACAACCCTAGTTATGCTCATGCCACCTTGTTTTGAAGGCCTGTATTGTCAGTGTTTGGGGCTCTTTGCTATTGTTGTTTATATGTCTTCTTCGTTTCATGTTTTTCAAGGAATTTGTTTTGCTTTGTCTTGGTGTTTTGTTCTTCCCTCTAATACAGAAAGGATAGGTATACATGTAGAGACTCATGCATGCATAGAACTTCTAAAAGGTTTATGAGAATCGATAATATAATGCACAATGAGATGAACAGCTATTTTGAAGAAAAAGAGACACTAAGGTACCCAGTGCTGATTCCATAGCATCATGACATAAAATCCAGCAATACTATTATTCTTTGTTCAGAGTGATTTTAGTCTTTTGTTTGTTTGTTTGTTTGTTTAATTTCAACATACATGAAGGTATAGACAGCTATTCTGAAGAGAATGAGAGACATTATGGCAGCCATTGTCAAATTTTTTTATTGTTTGGTTTTGAAGACCTAAAATGCCTTAATCATCCTGTTCTGATCAGTTCTATACTATTTTGTTTTGTATGAATTCATTTCATGTGAAGATATGGACAACTATTTGGAAGAAAACAAGAAACAATATGATAAAGAATGAAGATCTCTGGTTGTCTTGCTTTGAAATCTGTGTCTCTTACATTGTTATATTATGATCTGTTTTGTTATGTTTTGTTATGTTTAATTTCACCCTCTTTAAAAATTATTAAAAATTAAAAAAAGAAATATGTGGGCTTTTAAAAACATGCAAAGAATATTGTAAGAAAAAACTGTTGAAATCTTTATTTTACAAGTGTAAGAAGGCACAAATACAAGTAATAAAGGATGTTAGGACGTCATGTTTATGATAGAGAAAGCAGTTAGATCTTGTAGGTGATTTGCACTGCCTAGAAAAAAGAAAATCCAACCTTCTAAACTTTCCCAATCTAATGCCATTTTTTTAGCATATATATAGGGAAAAAATATCTCTCTACCTTGAAAAACCTTGCCTCTTTGGAGATATTCTCCACCCCAGGTTCCCTTCTTCCTAGGAATAATAGCATTAGGAAATCTCTTTGTATCCCTTCATTCTAGGAATTATAGTATTAAGAAATCTCTTTGTATTTGTGTTTTAGTTCTTTTTATTTTATCAGTAAATTATAAAAATTTGCCATTCAGGTGAACAGTGGTTGGCTAAGCTGCTCAAGGTTGTGCAGTAAAATAATGAAGCAACTACTCCAAACTTCTTAATTCTCTGCCTAGTATTTTTACATTTATACTTCATGGATGGCTGCATTTTTTTCTCACACTTTCTCAGTCATGGAACAAATATTATTTAGTCATCTAGGTATGACTTCTTGACTCTATTCAGTTAAATTGGAGTTTCCCATTTATACTGATAGCACTTAACAATAGGTTTATCAGGAATTAAGTGCACTTTCTACTTACATTACTTTTTGCTTAAGATAGATTTTTCAGAACTTCACACATCAGTGGAGAAACATCTCCACACTACATTATATGCATTTATAGTTATGAAAGTGAACAAAATAAGTTCATTCATTCACTGAATAAATATTACTGGGTTTCTACTGTATACTAAACAGTACTTTTAACTACAGGGTACACCACAATGAAGTTGACAATTTATGGTCCGGCAGTGAAGACTTTAAACAATTATACAGTGTATCACTAAAGAGAAACTTATGTGATGAGATACATTTTTCAAGAAAACACATTCTGAGGCCTCAAAAAGATTACCAAGGGAGACATATTGCTTAGTCTAGAATTTATAGGATGACTAAGAATTGCCTAAGTAAACAGAAGATGAACAGCAGAAGGAAATGACTGAACCAACTTGTCTCTGACTTGGAAAATTTTTATCAATACAGTAGAAGACAGCAGACATTTGAATAAATGTTAAACTTACTTGATATAAGTAGAGAGAAATCTAATTGCAATCAATTTTTTAAATGTCATTTGAGTGCAGTAAAGAATAAATAGAATTTCTGACACAGAAAATTGGAAAGAATGAACATTTTTAACAGGTGTTACAAAGCTGCAGGGACACAGACATTATAATACACACATTTAGAAAGAACCAATAGGCAGAGGGTAATAACCAAATGCCAAAATGGATAGGACCTTTGGTGGAAGTAAAAACTAAAGAGGATAAGGCAAATGCATAATGATAAAATCTTGCTAGCAGAAAAAAAATCAGCTCAACCCTTGATGGCTTCAGATCTTAGCAAAAAATATCACGCTATGAAATTTGAATTTAATTATAATATCGACGAGACATCAATGTTTTGTTGAGTAGGGAATAAAATGATCTAGTCCCTTTCTAAAGACATTATTAAAATATTACTGATCAGAAGAAGCAATTGGAATCAAGACGTCCATGTGGAGCCTGCTGCAATAATCAAGGCAAGCACTCCAAGACCAGGTGTCAGTGAAGGTAAAAATGAAATGGGAAAAGGTAAATAAACGATACTGATATCTCAGAAATAAAATGCATATGAAAATTCATAGTTTAAAGAGATTTGAAAATATCCCCCTACTTTCCCACTCAAGTAGAAAACAAAGAATCAAGAATAATTGGAGGGGGTGGAATTTGAGTCTGTGCATATACAGAAAGTAATGCCTGTCGGCCAGGTAGAAATGAAGGTTACGGCATAAGCAGGCTCTGAGGTCTTGCTGAGCACACCTGCATGGCATGCTCTGTAGCTGGTTCTTGTCAAGGTCTACATTACCTTCCTAGTCACTGGACAAAACACCCAACACTCATAACTTAAAGGAGGAGAGATTTGTTTTGGCTCACAGTTTATAGAAATTTCAGTGCAGTGAACCAGCTCCAAGCAAGGACAGCATTGCATAGGGGAATAGGGGAGGAACTAAAGGCAGGAGCTGGGGAAGGAGATAAACCATCCCAGGTCACAACAATAGTGACCCACTTCTGAGCAAACCCCACTTCCCAAAGGCAAGTCAGCTAAAATTCCACATAATCCAATCACCTTCCAGAAACCCTGATCATAAGTGCATGAGCTTGGGGGAACATCTACATATAAACCAGAGCATCAGATACGTAGGAATCTCTTTAGTGTCTTTATTGGTATGATGTTCTACAGTTTAAGAATTAGTGATCATCTGAGGTTAAAGAAATATTTCACTTAATAATCAACACCTTTAAAAGCAAAATGTTTATAAGTAAGAACAAAATTATAACATAATGAACCAATAGGGAAGAGGAGAAAAGGAAAAAGATGTAATTTTTTAAATATATACACAAGATAGCTAAAATGATTGTACTACTAATTCTATTAGTTCATGGAAAAGAACAGTTAACACTCATACAGTTTGATCAGTTTTGCATGTTTATATCTGGCAATTCTTTTGAAGATAACAATATGCAATACAATGGCCATTGTTAAATTCCATCATCTTGTTTTGAAAGCCTATATTGCTATTGTTTTGGGTTTTATATTGTGGTAGTAGTTGTTTGTTTTTTCTTTTGTTTTATGTTATGCTTTTCTGTATTTTTTTCTTTAAAAAATAAACCACACAATACAAAATTTTAACAAAGCATAAAAAAATCTTGTGTCCAAAAATATTAACATTTATATTTTGCACTGTCCCTTGTAGTCATTTTATGTATAGAATTTTGTCCCTATTTTATTGTCTTTTGTTGGGTCCATATACTCTATTGTCCTTACGTAGATAAATACAAAACACAGAAACTAAACTAATCCAAAAGATTGAGGCCACTGTAGGTAAGTGAAAATTTATTCTACCCCTGGGTTTCTCCTACCTGAATCCATGAGATTATGATATGTGATGTTCCAGAAATACCACTGCAAAATGACAGTGTAAATAAGATTTTACTCCTTTCTATAGGTTACGTCTATTATTTATCTCTAAATGTGTCTGCGCTATTTCTTTGTTCTGTGCCTCCACAGGTAAAACAAGCTTAAGAAAAGCGTGACTTTTGGAACCATGTGACTCATGCAGACTTAACTGATATGAGTCGGGTAATAAAATAGAGAAGACAAAAATATATCCAATTTTTCAACTCTGGGGGATGATTCTTGTTTTAATGATGGTGGGGAAATGACAAGGTGACAGTTTAAAAGGTGAGAAGTTCAATCTGTGCCAGATTTAGCTTTGATGGGTGGCAGTGTAGGGATGAGCCCATGTCACTCAAGCAGAATCATATGTAAAACTTGAACATAGCTGAGAAATGAAGTCTGGAGATAAAGATTTGGACACCATCTTCAAACATAGGGTGAGAGCTATGCTTCTAGAAAATAAGTAAAGCAACAGAACACAGATTTCAGTCTTGGGTGTAGAAGAAGAAATGATCAACTAGAAAAAAGATTAATACCAACTCAAATGCTCAGGCATGAAAAGTATCCCAAAGAGAGGAGAGTTAGGTATTATCAATGAAAACCTACAGATTTTGGAAATTTTAGATGAGTGGATTTTGCAGAGGAATTTGGAGCTTTTTGTAAAGTAACGCATGAACAATTTCATTCCCATACACTTCAACTAGAACAGTTCTTTCTAAAACAGTTCTTTCAAGAAGGTTTTGATCAAGATGCAGATGATTCCATGACTTCGCTATCATACTTAATGACTGACATGTTCATGTAAGTATACAATGTGTCTTCCCCAGGAATAGTGCTGAAAATATTTGATAGATAACATTTCATGGAGAATTTACATAGCATTTACAATTATTTTTAGTCCTGTAGAAGTCACAGAGATAAATGAACCATAGTTCTTGCTCTCCACTGGCTCATGGTCTATTTGCAGAGAGAAATGTACAGAGCCATAAAGCAAAGATAGGTAGGTTTTGGTTTTTTTGGTTTTGTTCTGTTTTTTGCTGTGTGTGTGTGTGGTGTGATAAAGGGCATTGAACTCAGTGCCTTGTGCATGCTACACAAGCACTCTGCCACTGAGCTAAAGAAAGGTCCCGAGTGTGTTATGAAATGTGTTGGATGGATTGGAGGATGCTCAGAATTGATGGGAGAACCAGGCTGAAGCATGAACACCCACAGAGCTAAGACGGCAAGCTAAGTTCTCATCACAAAGAAGCCATAGCAAGAGTCTTCTGAGTGTGTGCCCAACTAGGGGGAAGGACCATTCTCTTCCCACAGAGGAAAATCAATAATCGACCTACTAAGATCAAAGGTCCTTGGATAGGGGAGTGAAATAAGTAGAAACAATTACGAAAGACCAGTGGTTGTTAACCAAAACCTCAGTCTACAGATAATTAACATCATGAGTGTAGCAGGTGCTACAAAGGTACAAGATGGGAAAAATAAAATCAGGGGCAAAGTAATAAGTATGGACAATATAGATTTTCTGTGCATGCACTTTAGACAAAAGATAATAAAATATCTGAGAATTGTTTTATGTTCCAAAAGGTTTGCTGTGGGAGAAGGGAAACAAATCAACCTGTTGAATAATAGGTTTTAATTAATATTAATAATTGAGGGCATGGTCCATATGAAGGCCAGATTTACCCCCATATAAAATAACTAAATAGATAAAGCAGTGGTTTTCAGCTTATGTGAGGTTAGACAATGAAATCTAATGCTTTCTGGAGTGTTTTTACTGTGGGGCTCCAGAACGGGGAAGCAAGGCAGAGCCTCAGCAATCTTCCACAGTTTAGAAGAAAAATTCAGAGTCAGGAAAAATCAAGACAGAGCCCACAGGCAAGACATGCTGGAGATCAGAGAGATTTACAGCCAGAAGGCTTCAGAGATCTGCATAGACTCCCCCAGCACATTCAGCTGAGGATGATCAGTGCAAACATATGCAGAAGTCACCGAGGTTCACAGGAGAACCACCCAGAACACTTAGAGGAAACTGTGCTTGGAGCTCATATGTAGGTAGGAAAGATATCTTGCTCCCTCCAGCCAACTGAGTAAAGTATTCAGACAAGTTTTTTCTCAGTAAATAATCCTATAATAATACCTATTAATACATCTTGTTTTTTTTTGTTTTGCTTTGCTTTGCTTTGCCTTGTTTTGCCTTGTTTTGTGTTTTGCTTGACAGGATGTCACTCTGTAGTCCAGTCTGGTCTTTAACTCTGTACCTGAGGCTAGCTTTGAACTCAAGGTGATCCTCGTACCTTACCTCCCCAGGCACAAGATTGCAGGTGTGTGTCATCATGCCCAGCCCCACTAATAAATCTTAAAAGTGAAAACTGAAATGATAGGACTTCTTCTAAGTATTTTTATATATAAATTGACTTTGTGATAAAAAAAATCTAACCAAAGGAGATGCCTAGGGTCAGGCACAAACATATCCAGAGGCAAAAATACAGGTAACTGAGGCTTCATTGCTCTAAAGTGATACTGCGCCTCACTCATTTCCATGACCACACGAATTCCCTTTTGACCCAATGATGGATACAAAAGAGTTGCTCTCCATCTTTATGGCTCAAGCTGAGAGTGGGGAATTTGGGTATATGTGCTACCAGCTGCAAATGGACTTCCCAAAGAAAGCAATGAGAGGAAATTCTCAACCATGTTGTATAAAGAGGTTGTCTAAGATAAATATATATACAGATTCATACCTGGAGACTGATGATAGAGTGGTTCATTGGCCAGAGGCCTGCAAGACACACATATCCCACAGAAGTTAGACTCAAAAACCATTAATGCAGAGTTATCCCAGCAGTTGGTGCCAGACAGATTCAGCCAATGGACACCCCAGTGTTGACAAGGACATAGTATCTATGGTGGTGGAATAAATAGTATAGATAGCACCAGCATGGATGCTCCCTCCCCAAGATTGTTCTGACCATTGATGCTCTGCCGACATCCAACCAGCGAGCCACAGAGATCTAAAGGGATGGTAAGAAATCAGTGCGAAGTCCAGATGCGGTACCATTCCTTAATGAGATGAAAACAACCACTTCATGTTCAGTTAATAACACTGGAGCCTGTACTCAGGAAGGGATTATTATGCATTTTGACCAAAATACATAGAGATGTCAATATTCTGCTGCTTATTACACCAGGAACTGGTTAACATAAGATTCCATCTAAACAGTGCACAAACCAGGAAACTCACTTTTCAAACAAGATGTAAATATGCAGCATGTACCTATCACATCATGAACTGATTTGTTCAGAAACTAGTGATTTAATAATGTAAATGAAACAACTTTGTAAAGAATTAGAAGATGATTCTATGTGTGGATAGGACAATAATCTTCTATACATTCTAAACATTTAACCATCATAACACATGCACATAGAAATCTTAAAATAGAAGAATAAAGGGCCTCATTAGGGAAATTTCTGCTTTCCATTTGTGCACCTCCGTGCTCTGTCAGTATAGTGACCTAGCTGCCATAGGATAATATATTCACTAAGGCACAAAACAAGAATTGTATTATACTTTAAGCCAAGATTATTACCTGGCCATATCAGGTTCTTTTGACAAGATACCAGCATGGAAGGAAAAGCATAGCCATTTGTTAGAAGCAATTGACCATGATTAACAGGACAAAGTAATGCTCTCAAGTAATTCAAGTAATTCTCAGTGGGAAATACATTTAGTACATACATGATTGCTGGAGTGTCTCCTCATTAACAGCTTTTCTGATTTTATTGTAAATGGGCATGAGTGATATCCACAGGTTTCATAACCTGGGATTCTGACTCTTCAGAATTAGAGTCAGGATCATTTCATCAAGAAATCTGGGCCAAATGAGATGGTAACCAGCTTGTGGGGAAGCGTACCAGAGGTTAATAGAGAAAGGAGACAATGAGTACGAAGTTTGAAACTTGAGACCAACTGTAGGAATAGAACTGAATTACATTCCACTACATTTCTCAGCCAAGTTTACTGCAAATATCACATCAGTTTGCGTCTCTCATAAATACTGCTTCCAAAATCTAGCAGAACCTCAACATGTGGATTGCAATGGTTTCTCAACTGTTTTTAGCTTAAACAAATGGTTAAAGGTATTCAGCTGAGCGCTCTGGCAATTGCCCTCAGCGAAAAAGAGCATAAGATCACTCACTGCCTGATGACTAGAATAAAAAACTCCAGCTCTGACGAACTGTCCAGGCCTAGAGCTCTGGGATCTGATGACACTTTTTCGTGGTTATGTCACAGGTTAGCTTCTCTTTCTGCTCTGGAGGGAGTTTGCTCTTCACTCCAGCACTATAGGTGATGTCACCGAAGACACCTGCAATAAACCCACCTGGAAACCCTGACAAATTTTATTTTCCAGGAAACCTGATTTGCAGTTGTTTCCTGTTTAAGTCTGTAAACACATTTAAAAAATAGATATTCTTAAGAAGATCATCATAAAACTAAATTTCATGCTTTTTCATGACAAGTGACATAAATTTTTATAGATTAAGAATAATTTTCAAGCTGCAGAATCAAGATGCAGCTGGCTTCTTTGATCCCTAGGCCTGAAACTGTGGTTAGAGTCTTCTGCCCCAGGTAGCAGTGAACATCTTAGGTTACTGAAATTCTCCTGAGTGTGACTGTTTTAAAATATATTTCTAAACTATACCTGAAAAAAAATGAGGAAAACTTTTTATTTTGTATGAGTCTTAAAGTTCACATATGTAAAGACAAAACTCACGTTACATTAAATTAAAAGAGAAATCAATGGTTAGCATAAATATTCCCTTCTAAATCACCCTTAATCCTTACACTGGAATCAAACTGCTTTCAGCATTTATATACTTTGGTTTCTCACCAAGATCCCTGTAGACTGCCTTCTTCAGCTGCCAATATGTCTCCATTATGGACTCAAGTGGCCTGTTCATTTTGATTAGGCTGTGGGAGATAATTTAGAGTGCAGCCTTTGCATGTCTATAGCAACATAATCAGCTAGGAAGATTCTCTGACACCGTGTTATGTGTTCCATCCCCATGTCACTGAAAGAGAAGGATAATGACTATGGTCATCAAAGTTTATCTTCAGGCTGAGATATAACTCTCCCAAGTAATTCTTAGTTAAAATTATCATGCTTTAAATCTTATTTCAGATAGTGATCCCAGGGAAGTCAGAGGTGTTTGGTCTTCGCTAGGTCTCATTTCCCTAACTAGAAAGTCAGCATTTTGAAGGAATTGATCATTCACCTCCACAAGCTCTGTAGTCCTATCTTAGAGATAACACGGTTTTACCCATGTTTATGTAACAAGGTAATTTATAGGAAGATTCTGTTATTTTGAGGTTTTTCTTCTTTTTCCAAAAGCCATGTCTCCAGAACATAACAAAGGCACCCTTTCTCCACCAGGTAAGATAGGCTAGAATTGTCTTCTCAAGTTCTGAGACCTTCCCTACTACTACTCCACTGCAGTGGTTACACACACACACACACACACACACACACAATATTTTTCAGCATCATACAAGCGACTATGCCAGGCAAAATACAACAATCTTGGAGAAAATGACCAATTGTGCCCATCCTTTCAGAACACACAGACTGAGGTATCTAGAAGATATTTAGAAGATACAGGGTAGAGGACTTGAAGAAGAAATGGTCCAAATTCAAAATACATGGTTAGATTCTTAAGGTTAGAAAGACGATTTTCTGATTTGGGTTTCTGGGACTGGTGGTGAGCAGACACCAATCAAATGAGAATTTAAGAAGTACTGGATGACCTCAATAAAGAAATCTGAGCAGAGCCACCATCTCTGAATAAGCCTCATGAACGTGGGCATGGACAATGATCTTTCTCCAATTTAAGAACTCTGAAGTCTAAACGTAAGCTCCAAAAGGTGGGTTTGTGAGCCCCAAATTGACCAAGGGATATTTTAGCATCTGTTGAACTGAATGACACTTAATTTATGTTATAAATATTATGTATGCTTTTATTCCTGAGTATGGAGAAGCAATTTATACTTATTTGTTTTTTAACAATAGAAAAATTTACATTTGTAAATACTCACTATGGACTTGATACTATGTTCAGTTCTTTATAAGTGTCACTTGATTTATGTCTCACAAGTTTAGCATTTAGGCACTGTTATTACCAGCTCCACTGAGACAAGAAAGTTAAATAATGTGTCTACTTGCATCTAATTGGTAACAAGAATGGGTTGTAAACACAGGCTATCTTCCTCCAGAGTTCAGTATGTTGTCTGCCTACTTTTTAATGAGTACAGCAAGTCTCAGAAAAATCCTCTGAACATGCTAAAGTTTGCTCCCAGGTACGGGAGAAGTGAGTAAGGAAACTGAGCTTGGTTGAGCTTTGTTCCTGACAGCACCTGTCGAAAAGTGAATTTTGATCAGAGAACAGTGAAGACGATAAACCCAGACCTTTCGCTGATATATTTGTCAGTTGAACAAAAGCCTCAAATATAATATATTTAAATACAAAAAATGTATTATGATACCAAACATGTTTTAAGCAAGGGGGGTATTTCAGAGTGAAGATAAATGGCAATATATTTTTGTTGCAATAATGTTTTAAAATTTTAAACATTGTTTTTTCATCAATCCTTATGTATTCTCTCTCACTCTAGCCTTGTTCTAATCCTTGAAGATGGGATGATATGCTACAAAGAACATAGAATTAGAACAACCTTATCCCATTTCTGACTCTACCATTTACAGACCTTGTATTCTAGGGCAAAGTATTACAATACTTGAATTTAGCCTTCAGTAAAGTGAAGATAATCATTTCTACTATATAGGTTGTTTAGATGATTAACTGACATAATGCAAATAAAACTCAGGACCCGTGGATGATACACAGTAATTAAGAGCTCCCTTTGCCCTTCTTTAGCTACATTATTTTCCTGATGAAGGAGCACATGTGCAATTAGCCGCCAAGTGTACTATAGCAAGTCTCTCCCTGTAGCAAGAAGCAGGAAGAGCTGTTCAAACTGGGAATAGCAGATTTCCTATTCCCCATACGTAGATAAGTAATTAAGACAGGACCTCAATTACATTTAAATACTTCTCTTGATACTTTAAATACTTGCTTTAGCACTTTTGTATCTTAAAACCAATACTTTTGATGTTTGAGGATGTTTCTTAGGTTTAAACTTTGATCCACATCGTCAGGACTTTAAGGTTCATTTGCTCCCATGTTGCAATTTTGTTTTTCCTGCTCCCAAACACATAGGCCTTTATTAACCTACAATAAGTTAGAGGTACTCATTTGCCTACCTCACCAATGTTGAGCATTCTATATTTGTGATACTGAACAGACTTTTAAGTGTCACAATCAGTAAAGCTTCTTGAAGACAGCGACTAACCAGCGATCTTAACACCTGGATTCTCACACGATCTCTGTTATCAACAGCACCACAAGCAAACAGCTTTTTTGAAGAACATGCTATTGCTCATTCGTTTCTATACTCTAGTTCAGGGCACCTGGAACAAAGTCAAAACTACATAAAAATTTATCAAACTAAATAATTTATTGATCAGTTAAACAAATAATGTAAAGATAGTAGGCTAAATAGCTGGGTTTACTTTAACTGGCTACCTTGTGATATTCATGGGCCACTCTTTTGAACTGAAAGTGTTGCAGGAGATAAAATGAGGAATACTAATTCAGAAAATTACTTATTTCACTTTCAACAATGAACATTTAAGAACTTTCAACTGTATTTTCCAATCCATGAGAACTTCTCTCTGTTTCTCTTCACCTAAATCGCTCCCAGTCTGTAACAATGTTGTTTACAGCTGTACTCATCTATTTAGTTTGTTTCCCTTATGTTATGGATTACAAGTTTGGATCCCTCCAAAATTCATATGTTGAGATTCTATTCCCCAGTGTGATGGTACATGGAGATGGGGCCTTTGGATTAGTGCCATCATAAGAAGGGACTTGTGAGAGTAAAAGAGCTTGCTTTCTCCCCCTGCACACCTCAACAAGACATGTGAGGAAATGAAGAAGATGGTTTTTATCAGAACCAAGCCATGCTGGAGCCCTGATCTTGCATGTCCAGCTTCCAGTGCTTTGAGAAATAAACTTCTGATGCTTAAGTCACTCAGGCTATGGTACTCGATAGAGTAGCCCCAAATTACTGGTTTCTAATCCTCAACACTAGCACCACATTGTAGTTCTGATATTGAAAAAATATAACCCCTGACCTGCTAGATATCTGTCAAAAGTGCCAAGTTTATATCCCCCAATTATTGAAGAGTGAATTCTAAGGGACCAAAGAGTTTAACAGTAGGGAAAGTTTATTAAAAGAAAGCTACTGAGAGACAAGAGAAATCCCAAAAGAGGTTGGCTCTTGTTCAGGTGTAATTTATAAAAAAAATCACAATGAGGGTAACAACATGGGTCAAACTGCTATTGACCTACAGGAGCATAAGTATAGCTCTTTAGCTAATACCGGCTCAATAGGGAAACAAGTCATGTCGCAAGAGTGTATGGGAAGGATAAAGAAATTCTTGAAAGGGAGGCGAGTGTGGGTCCAGGTGTTCTGGTCACCCACTTAATGCGCTTGATGGGCATTTAGGCCTTCTGGATCAGGTGATACTAATTACAGTGTGATCTCAAGTTATCATTTAACTCTATGAAGCTATGCACGCCCTGCTATTGCTTTCCTATCCTGAGGCCTAGATTTCTTCAGATTTGCTTCCAGACTTCCTTGAGGGCCAATTCCTTTCTGACTGTATATTAATTTTTATCTAACTTCCCTGTCTAACTTCAAATTTAGCTATATGTTTAGAAAATCTATTTTAAAATCTGACTTTATTAATCTACTTGACATGGCTGCAGCTCTCTTGAGATTAACCTCCATGATTGTCCCATGAGTAGCCATGGTTGGTTTTCACCACATAGTTTTCCAGCCTACTATAAATGGACAAAAGGAGTAAAGTAGTATGTGGAGCTTTATAACCAGATTGTGATGCTGGGAATGTGCTTGACTATTTGTAGCTAGTGATAAACCAAATACTTTCTGGGTTGGATGAAATCACTTTTGTGGTGCCAAATATACATATTTCTACTTCTGACCCAAATTACTGGGATCCACTTGATCATGCTGCCTCCATAACCATGCTTCTCTCATAAATCCCTAGTAAACTGCACTTTGTGAGCCCCTGGATCTATCTGCCTGGTTTTTTTGGTATTACAGTAGTTGGGGCCAGTTTTTATATATTGTGTATTAGTCAACTTTCCCACTGCTAGACACATACCCAAAGCCAATAACTTAAAGGAAGAGAGGTTTTATTTGGTTCATGTTTTAAGAGGATTCAGTGCATGGACAACCAGCTCATCATGGCAGAAGAATATGGCCAGCAAATCTGCTGTTTGTGGCTCTCTAGAAACAAAGTAGAGGAAGAGAGACAAGGAAGAAGAGGTGAGAACTAGATATGGACCCCAAGACCATGGCTCCATGACCTTTCCAGTTACAACCAGAAGTAGCTCCACTGATATCCTAGATGGAATCCAAAGCCAAACAACTGGCTATTTCCCCTCAGTGGTAACATACTGGGACCAAGGTTTTCTGGAACCCTGAGCTTGGCCCTTTCTCTTTCCCAACTTTACAATCTATCATTTACATCATTAAAATCACAAGTGTATAGCAGAAAGTTATAAACAATAGTTTTAAACAGAAACATGTAAGAGTTTAAGATAGAAATAAAATTTGACTTCATAACAAATGAAATATGCAACTACAAAGATTTTTCTCATGGTCTCAATTTACATCTTGTTGCCAGATGAATCTTTAATTTCCAAATGAAAGTGGAAGTTTCAGATGACCTTATATTAACCAATAAAAGCAACTTCTCAGTTATTACTTGTGGTTCTGTACTTGTGTCTTCCACATCTATGGATTCAATTCACTGCAGACACAAAATATTTGGGACAAAAATTACAAATGTACAGAACACATAAAGACTTTTCTTCTTGTGACTGTTTCTTAAGCAATATAGTATAACTATTTAATAGCATTTACCTTGTACTACATATTATAAGTCATCAAGAAATGATGTAGAGCATACAAGAGAATAGACTATATATAAATGCTGTACCGAGTGTTGCACATAGAGGAGTTGAACAACTCAAGATTTTGGAATCAGCACAAGAATCCTGGAATAAATCCCTGCAGACACCAAGAGATGACTACATATTAAACACACATGGAGAGTTCTACTTAATTGTGTATTACCCTTTTGGCTAAAATCTTTGCATATGAAAGAATTTATAGATCATTTTCAGGATATAGTTTAAAATGTCTGTAAAACAAGCTGTAAGATTGTTTCTGTGAGTAATCTACTACTACATTTGACTGTAAGGGAAAGAGTCATTCTTGCATTGAGAATTTCACCTCACCTCACTTATGTGATCAGATATTTTTTATTCCTGTCCCGTGACAATTGGTGAGTGAGAAGAAGGAGGTACTCAGAATGTATTGTCCTTCATAAAGTAATTAATACATTATGAAATGAACAATATAAACTACAGTTGTAGGATAAATCTAAAATAATAATATAGTGTAATTCCAGAAAATGTGTATAACATTATGAAATGCAAATTTTGTTTTTTAACACTTTAGCTTCTTATATAAATGTCTTAGCTTTTCACAAATAATAAAACAGATCAATTATTTATTTAAAGTATTTTAAATAACTATCTTAAGGCCTACAAAAATAATCAGGGAATATGGAGGAAGATATAAATGTTTTACATAACTTTGAGTCAAATAAATGGTTTACCAACTGATTGAAAATTTCTGACCTGTGGCATACATTTTTTAGAATAAAAAATCATAAATCTAAAGGACAGTAAATAGAAAAAAAAATTGCAAAGCAATAAAGATCATGAAAATTAATGGGACATACTTGCCTTCTTGGATTCCAGTATTATTTCTCCCAGTGGCCCAGCTTCTCCTGCCTGTAACGGTATCCTCAAATTAACCAGCATGTTGATATTTGTTATTTGGATGAGATAAAGTATAATACCCAGTAGCCTTTAGACAGTTTGACATCTAGGAAAAAAGACACAGAACAACAAGCAAGACATAGTAAAAAATATAACCTTTGAATCATAGTTTGCAATTTACAAGTAATTCTCATCATTTCATTTAAGAAAAATACACACTTAAATTCTAAGTTGCAGCACACCTATACTCCAGCACTATGGAGATCTAGTGATGAGGATCACGAATTCGAGTCTGAGAAACTTGGAGAGACTCTGTTACAAAATAAAATTTTAAAAAGGTGTTGAGGATTTAGCTCAGGGGTAGAGAGCCCCTGAGTTCAATTCCCAGTGCCACAAACAAGCCAACAAAAATTGTCAAGTTGCTTACTCAACAATAGGCTTTATCATTGTAAGAGTTTCGAAAAGAAAAAGATTAATATGAGAAGTAATAATTTCAAAAGACCTTATTCATGGTAAGTTTTTAAGTGGGCCTTAAAAAAACTAAAAGAAAATAATCTTGGGCTAGAATGTTCACTGTCTCTGAAATAATCAAACACTGGTAGATGCATTATTGGAAACATTTATTTAAGTGAAAAAGATCTGGTATCTACCATTGGAAAGACTTTCTTGTCCATTGGTCCATTTGAGTGTGAAGCTGTTTTCTGGATAGAGTATCATTATCAATTTTAGGGCTTTAAAAATACAGAATTCTTGCAAGTAACTGAAACAAAATGTTCAGAAGTGTAAAGAATTTATATTTTTTACAAGCCTCAGGTAACTCTGGTGGTTGCCATGGTTTAAGAATTGCTGGATGTGAGGTAAATGCGTACATTATTTGTCAAGAAGATTTTTTTAAGACTGACAACAATCACTAAAATGTGCAACAGTAATCCAAACAGGACTTGCCGTGTTTGGTAGTGGAACTCTCAGTGTTAAACTCATCCTCCTCTTTGTATACTTCCTGGCTCTGCGCTACTTATGGGCCTTCAGTAGGGCCCAGGATCAAAGCAAAATGAGAATTTACTCATGAGAATATGGAAAGGAAAGTGTTTAGAACTGTGTTGATGAAGACCATGGGAAAATGGTCTTTGGTTCTAAGAAGGAGGGCATCTGAATAAGAGAGCAATAATTAATAACTTCCTCAAAAAATAACTATTTCTACTTCAGTAGTGAAACACCCTTACTTCAAAACAATAGTTCTCAATAATAACATTGCAAAGTTGTGTGATTCTAAAACAAATAAAGCAAACCTTGTAACTACTTTTTACTCTAAACCCACACATTAGTATTTAACTAGACTGTACTCACAAGTCACTCGAAATTTATGTTGAAAGTTATGGCTCCTTCTAGCCACTTCCCTACTAGCTTTCTTGCATCCTGGCTACTAATCAGGACTTGCAAGACGGATTCTTGACAAACTTTAATATGTGACATGCAACTATGATAACATTTCAGGTGTCTTGAAGACTGTAATGAGAAGTATTCAGTTGAAAATAGGTTTCATGCAGCACAGTAAAAATTATACCATATAGAAAATCCCATCCTTTGTTTGTGTAAGACAAAATGGGCACAATTCCTACTAGAAAAATATCAGACCATTTAGCTTTCCAGAAAACATATTCATTGTGATGAAAAGAATTCTGCAAAGACTAAGCCCTATGTGTACAAAAAAGAATAATATATTATACAAATTAATATAAATTAATTAAAGAATTATAAATTCATTTGGCAACTGCTGTGTCTTCTCTGTGCCAGAAATTATATGCTAGAGATGCCAAGATTAAATGACACTATTAATTGTATAGTCTAGGAGTGAAAACTAATGTAAACAAACATTGGCAACATACTATGACAAGTGCTAGAATTCAAGATATAGTGGTTTACCCAAAGGGAGAGCGTAATCAACAGCTTCTTGGGAGTGTGCAGGATGATTTAAGAGTAAATGAGACACAAGAGTTTTCTATCAAAATAAGCAGGAATTGACTTACCAGAACTGTAGAAGGGATGAAAGAGGTGTGATGGTATTTCATCACTGTGCCACTGGCCTTTCCACTTGGATCCCAGTGCTGGGAGACTTCTCTACCATCCAACTACATATAACCACCTAGACATTATCCCCAGGTTCACAAAATGCCTGAACCATTAAAAATCGGGTGGACACTTCATAATGATGCTGCCTAGTAAAAGATGAAGCTTGAGCAATGGGTAGATGACTTTTCTGCTGGGATAGCACACAATCAGCTGGAGGTGCAAGACTACCATAATAGCTATGTGAGCAGCAGCTGGCACAGCTATTAACACTAATCACTTATGGTGGTCAGATGACATGAGTTATGGCTAGTCAGAAAGTTTGTCTGCATTTTGTTCATTATCCAGAGACTTTGCCTGAGAATAAAATTATAGATGGTGGACTAATTAACCTGACAGAAGAAACTTTAAGGCTGTTGAATGTTGACGCAGTGGCATGATTTTTGCTGGGGGATTTTAGCCAAATCTATATTGAGAATCAAGAGCAAAGAACCCATAAGGATGATTTGAAAAGCTGTGAGTTTGGCAAGAAAGGAAGTTTCAGTAAACCTGCAAAGGTAGAACTGAGGAGATCTCAATTGCTGAGAAGAAACAGAAGAATATAAAAAGATGGCCTGAGAGCATCACAAGAAGAAGCAAGTCTTCACCCTCTGCAGCCTCACAACTACAAAATTTAGACTTTGCTTTGAGAAGAAAGCTCCAGAGCACCGTCTTCCAGAATAGTGACAGCCACACCATGTTCCAGAATGCAGCTCCTCAGAATAGAGAATTTGCTCTTAAGAGTTGTTTTCAGAGTGCTCAGTGATCCAGGATCTCAACCCCTACAGCCAAGAGAGAGAAAAGCCTGGTTACTACTAGAGCTGGTAGCAGACCTTGGCAGCAACCAATTGGTGCCAGTTTTAGGCACATGAAGAATGCAAGAGTTGTTGGGTTAAGAAGGCTCCCAGCCACACTTCAGAAGGGCTGGGAAAGCAAAATGTGAAGCTGTGAGGATAAAGCCAAAAGTGCAATAGAGACCTCTTAAGTTTGAAGAAGCCCAGAACATGGAATGTTTTCCTCACACAAAGAGGAAAACTGCAAAGAGACAGAATGGACCTATGAGAGAAACTGTGGGAGCTCTAACCACTAGAGGTGCTGTAAAGATGGAGCAATACAGGCCCGCTGGAGCTCTCAGTTTACCACAGATTGCCTCAGATGCTTGCACAGGGAACTACAAGACAATGTTTGCCCTGCTGGATTTTAGGCTTGCTTTGGTCCCAATCATTTCTACACATCTGTTTGCAACATTTGTAATGAAAATGTTTAGCATATTTTACAGAACTAGAAAAAAGATTCCTAAAATTCATTTGGAAACAGAAAAGTCCTAGAATAGCAGTCATGTTTCTGCATGGTCCCAGGACTTCTGGGCAAAGAGAACTGGTAAAACAGTTACAGGATTTCCAAATAAAAAACATACCTTGGAAGTGACAGATAAGATACTGTTCTGCAGGGATTCAGAGACATAAGTCATCAGTCATTTGCTTAACCTCCAAGGAGGTAAAAATCTAAGGCTCTTTCTCTTCACTCTCCTCTCTGGAGAAGATTTGTTTACATTTTTTTTGCTTTCTCACATAAGAGGAGGAAATGTAGATGTCCTTCACCTTATGTAAGCTTTAACTCTTAAAACTTTGAAAAGCCCCTTATGTTGTATAACTTGGTTCAAGGCAGAAGTGAACATTTAGTCTTCATTACATCACCCTGTTGAGAATGAAGTAATGGGTAACTGGTTCTGTTAATAAAAATAATGTGTTCTGATTCAAAGATCCATATATATGTCACCTGATCTTTACAACTTAGTCTTTATAAATATTTTTTAAGAATATAAACTGTTTGTGTTTTTGTGCAAGAATTACTCAAGGAAATGAGGTATCATAAATAAGAACTCAGAAAGAAAAGCTATAAACATATAAACTTCAGATGATTAAATTTTAAAACACTAATGTCCAGTTAATTTAAAAGTAACAAATAACCTTGAAACATTGCTCAGAGATAGGAACTTTTAAAACTGACAAAACACATCTGCAGAAAATTTTGAACTTTAAAAATGAAAAACACAACATCACTCCTGTTCAACATAATACTTGAACCGTTCGCAAAAGCAGTTAGCAAATAAAAAGTATGTGTGTTAGGAAAGGAAGAAGTTAAATGATTATTATTTGCAGAAGACATGATCTTCATAGAAGACCTTCCCTCCAAAATTCAACAAAGGTCTTAAAATTCTTAACCAAATTCGTTAATGTGGCAGGGTCCAAAATCAACACAAAAAATCAATAATGTTCCTATACAAAAATGATCAACTCATTGAGAAAGAAATTAGGAAAAAACATCATTCACAATTGTACCAAGAAAAATTCAAATACTTAGGAATTAACCTAAGGAACCTACAATGGACACTATAGTACTCTCAAAGAGGAAATTGAAGAAGACATAAAAACATGGAGAGATGTCCCCTGTTCCTGGTTAGGCAGAAAAAATATAGTCAAAATGGCCATACTTCCAAAATATATATATATATATATATATATATATATATATATATATATACATACATACACACACAGACTTAATGCAGTCCCGACCAAAATTCTAATAGCAGTCTTCACAAAAATAGAGAAAATAATTCTAATTTTCTTTTGGATCCAGAAGAGACCCAGAATAGCAAAAGCAAGAGCAAAGTGGGAGGCATCACAATCCCAGACTTTAATTTATATTACAAAGCTACTGCAATAAAAACTCTGGTTCTATTTCAATAAAAACAGACATGAGACTCAGGGTGGAACCAGATAGAAGATGTGGAAACAACTCCAAGCACATTCAGCCATTTGATCTTTCACAAAGAGGTCAAAAGCATACAATGGAAGAAAGGCAGCCTCTTAAATAAATAGCACTGGGAAAACTGGCTATCCATATGAAGAAAATTTTAATCTTGACCCCTATATCTCACCATATGCAAAATTAAAATCAAAATGGATCAGGAAACTAAATGTTAAAGCAGAGTCACTTAATTTGCTGGAAGATAAAATAGTAAAACTCTTGAAGTCATAAGCATAGGCAAGGACTTTTGATCAGAATTCCAGTTGCACAGAAAATAGTACTGAGCATCAACTAATGGCATGAGTTCAAGTTAAAAAAAGAAAGAAAAAAAAACTTCTGTAGGGCAAAAGAAACAACCAAGTGAAGGCCAGGGATTTAGTTTAGTGGCATAAGCAGAAAGCAAGAAAGCAAGAAAGCAAGAAAGCAAGAAAGCAAGCAAGCAAGCAAGCAAGCAAGAAAGAAAGAAAGAAAGGGGAAAATATTCCCAACTACTCCTCAGACAAAAGATTGATATGTAGAATATATTTTTTAAAATTCAAAAACTTAAACTCCCCCAAAATAAAAGACCTAATCAAAAAATGGGCAAGTACTGAATAAACACTTTACAAAGGAAAGAAAAATGACCAGTAAATTCATGAAGAAATGCTCAACATCATTGGCCATCAGGGAAATGAAAATTAAAGCAACACTGGAAGTAAATTTTACCCAGAAAGAAAGGGAATATAAACTAGGACAACCACTATGGAAAGTCAAAAAAAAATTAAAAAGAGTAATTTCACTTGACCAAGTTATTCTCCTTTAGGTATCTTCCTAAAGAAGTTGAAGGCATCATATTACCATAATACATACATATTCATGTTTATAAAGCACAATTTATAGTAGCTAAATCTTGAAAGTGACCTATATGTCCATGAAGGGATAAAGAAAATCTAGTATTTACACAAGATGAGGTACTATTCTGCCATAAAGAAGGATAAATTTGAGTCATTTGTAGGAAAAATGGGTATACCTTGAGACCATAACTTTAAGTGAAATATATCAGACACACAAGTTTAAATATCACATGATTTTTCTTATATGAGAAATCTAAATTATAAATAAAGACCAAAATAAAAAATCGATAATAAGAAGTAGAGAGATGGATCTTTCTCAAATGGGAAGGAGATCAAGAAATGGAGGGAGGGTAAGAGGCTGAAAAAAGCAATTAAGTTGTGTTATGCACATGAATCAATTCCACACAAGAAATATAAACATTGTGTACCGCAAACATGGATTACTAATAAAAATAAATAAGTAAATAAATAAGAAAAATACAACAGTCAAATTTAAACCTGAATCTATAAACTTGAGAGCAGATTAAATAACAAAAAAGAGCATTTGTGATTGGGTAAAAACTAAAAAAAAAAAAAAAAAAAAAAAAAAAAAAAAAAAAAAAAAAAAAAAAAAAAAAAAAAAAAAAAAAAAAAAAAAAAAAAAAAAAAAAAAAAAAAAATCCAGAATGCAGCACAGATTATCAAAGACTTGGAAAACATTTAAAATCTGAGGAGATATGGGGGTAGGAGTGAGATTAGCTAACATTTATTAACTCAGAGATCCTTAAGTGATGAAAAGAGGAAAAAATTTTTAAAAACAGTATTTGATAATATAATGTGAAAATTTGTAGAAATGATGAAAGATACACAAACACAAATACAAGAATATCAACAAGTAGAAAGGATTAAAAACACACATAATCAATCTGCAGAACACAAAGATAAAAGATAAGATTGTAGAAGTGAGCACAGGCAAAAATTGAAGTTCTGATAATCCTCATCCCAACAATGTTAATGAACATGAGAAGGCAGCAAAATAAGAGCTCACACTATAATTTCACATTCATCCAAAGAATGGTAGTTCAATGAAGACAATGAAAAAAGACAAAAACAGTGAGTTTACTGCTAGTAGAGTCACACTAAAGGCAGTTCTATAAGATATACCACAAACCAGAGAAAAAGCAATCTTTAAATTCAATCAAGGTGATTACATTAAAAGAAGAAAACAACAAAACCATGAAAAGGTATTTGTAATGTGTCAAAAATATTAAGTAGCTAGTCATTAATTGAACCAAGGGTGCAAAAAATTATTTAGAGAATTAAAATATTTGTGAGAGACATCAAAATCTATGGAAGTCAGGAGAAATTTGCGATCATGAATTAAAAGATAAGATGTCAGTTTTTCCAATAGGTCTTCTATTTCCCTCTAGATTTAATGTAATTCATATATATATATATATATATATATCAGACAAATTGTATAGCTATTTAATTAAAATACTATGTTGTTGATCCTGGAATAGCACACAAAATTTATGAGAAATAATTTTGAATATTTGTAAAACACTGCTATGAGTCAGTAAGGGAAAGTTATGTAACTCAGTATAAAAAAAAAAAGAGGGAAAGACCAGAATAAGCCCTTTCAAAAGAAGATACTGCAATAGCTTATATGTGCGTATGAATGTGTGAAAAGATGCTCACCACAGTAAGAAAATAAGTCAACAGAAACCATAACAAAATGCTGCCAATCTCCCACAAATTTGAATAATACTAAAAAGTCAAGTAGCATCAAGTACTGATGTGATATAGAGCAACAGGAACTCAACGTAAACTGCAGATAATGTTCCTCCATGTCCTCACTTTGGAAAACACCTTGTAGAGAAAAGTGCTTATTCTACAGTCCAGGAATTTCTGCTGAGTATACACCTCAGAGAATATATTGTATGCTACCACCAGAACACATGTATTTGGATGTACTCAACTTAAAATGTTCATAAACTGGATAAACCCATTGGGGCCTATTAACAGAATAGATCAGCATACTAAAAATAAATTAAAAAGAAAGTGGAGGAGAGAGGAGGGAAGGACTTGGTAACATGTTCACAGGGTTACACTGTCTTTAAAAATTAATGAAACTAAGATATTTTAATAGAAATTATATAAGATCACTTTAATTTCCCCTTCACAAAACCAGCTCACCATAAGTGACATTAGGGTCACCAAGAATAGTTTAATTTGGTTAAAGAAAAGTTGAGCAGCGAATACATTTGTAATGATTTTAGTAGAACATGGATAAATATCTCCACCTATATATATAGGCCACTCTATGGGGTTACAAATAAAGGTATACATAATCATATAATGTAGATATTGGATAGAGATAGAGGGAAAAAAGAGGAGAGAGATTGTTGTGATTAGTTATTATTAGTCATTATTTCTGGATGAGGTTGAGTTATTGCCAGCCATCCATCAGTAGTAATGGCTTAGAGGAATATTCTCATTGGCTCCTGTGGGTAGGAACAGAAGCGAAGGGTCAGAGATTATATTATGACATGAACATGTATTATTGTGTCAGATACCAAAACTTTCATAAATACTGGACCAGATGGCTGCAATGTATGAAACCAGAAATTTGTCTGTGGAAAATTTTTCCAAACCAGTCAGTACAAAACAAATTCAATAGAAAGTTTCCTAAATTTGTCAACAATCATAAAAGTTTTCATGATAATACTGATTATTTATATTTTTATTTTGATGATACATGCTTATTTTTTACTTATTGATTAGTTATCTTTTATTAGCATGTTTTGCCTTTTACCAACACATTCACCACAGGGAATTTGTACCTGTACATACTATATCTTAATTCTTCCTTTTTTCCATTCCCTTCCCCTCCTGTCAATGCTTTTTTTCCACTTTCCATTTACAAAAGTTTTGTCTCCATTCTTCCCATCCATTCTTTCTAAAATTCCTTTTTATCTTTCTTCACTTCCTCTTCACCCCTCATTTATTCTCTTTTCCATTTGCATAAGTTTTTCCTAATTTCCAATATCTATCCTCCATTTTGCTCATTTATCCTTTGGGTTTCTACACAAGTGAAACAATGTGATATCTAAACTTGTGAGTCTGATTTATTTCACTTAAAAGTATGTTGTCAAGATGCATTAATTTACAGAAAAATGTCTCAAGTTTATCCTTCTTTATACAGAGTAGTATTCCATTTTATACAAACACTACATTTTCTTTATCCATTCATTTGTCCAATATTTTCAGACTCAAATTTCCCTAAAGGTATTAATGCATTTTACAGTTTTTCTTACACAGACTAGAAGCCATAAAGAATAATTATCTTTCTATTCTTGCTGTAGAAAATCATGTTATATAGTCATTGTCAGTGAAGAGAAAAACAAAGATGAAAAGATGTCCCGAATATATTCAAAAGACAAATACATGATCACCAATTAAAAATGCTGTCATTGTATTTTATAGAATTTAATAGTTTTGCTTTTTTAAAATTTTGTTGGTTGTTATTTGTTTGTTTGTTTGTTTTTTGTTTTGGGGGGGGGTTGGTGGTAGCAATCATACCCAGGATCTTGCATATGCCAGGCAAGAGCTCTACCATTTTCACTTCCAGTGTTTTGTTACCTTTTAAAATGGAGGATTTGTTTTTATTCATTTTCACTATAAATGTTTATTTCCATGCCTAATCTTATATCTCTAATTTTTTCTATTTCTTGAGGTACTGAGAAACCTCATAAGCTTTAGCTCCATGCAACCTGGATCTGCCCCATGCTCTGGTACATTTCTCAAGGGAGCGTGTGGATGTCAGCGCTCTTTTGAGTTCTCCTGATGGACGGGCATGGTTAAGGCCTTTTGGAACCCTTTGCAAGGAAATGCGCACACAAGAAAACAGGACTTTCTCTGTGGTGTTTCAGCCTTCTGACCATGAAGATGGAATTGTGGTTGCAGCCCTTCATCTCCCTCCCTCCATGAGCATTTCATTCTTCTTCCTTCCAACCCCCTTGGTCCTGTTCATTTCTACTCTACTCTATAATCATTTACATCCACTTGACAACACCTCATCTAGAGTGTCTATCATTCTTGAACTTTTCCTTTTCCAAGAGATCATTTTCACTCACCTCTGCTGGACCACAAACACCAACACTGCTCGTTAATCATAGTGTTCTGTTTCAGGCCCTAAAGAAATAGCCACTGAAACCTGTCTTCCCCTGAAATTCCTGCATGGCTGCTGGTTCCCTTCCTGAGGGACTCTGAACACATTACTGGCCTTCCTGGAAGAAGAAAGTTCAGTCACCCCAACTTCTCCACTGGCTTCTTCCTCAGCTTGAAAAAGCAGAGAAACCCCTACCATCAACCTGTGGGCATCAGGATTTCAAGAATTCAGAGTCCAGGAGAAGACAAGATGGTCAATCAGTGAGCAATAAAATACAAAGCCTCCCAGGAGAAACAAGTCATTTGCCAGAATAAAATACCCTGGAGAGAGCCAGACAGAGGGAGATGGATCCTCTTGACACAGGAAGAAATTAAAACATAAAAAAGCTTGTCAAATATTTTGGGACTACAACTGAAACAGCTATAATTAAGAGACACAGCGTTTTCGCAGTGACTCACCAAGTCTGCACCAGCTTGAATCCGTGCAGGCCAGCAGAGCCACCCAAACTCGTTCCCATCACCACTGACAGGAAGCACAGCAGCGCTGAAGTCAGGGTTTGGTGAGCCCAACAGAGAGCAGAGCCAGTGAAGGGACCTTCATTAATCCATGGTCAATGATGGGAATGAGACCCCCACACACACGGGAAGGGCATGACCAAATGGGTGACATGTTGGAATCGGGCAGGAGGAGCCTGAACTGGGGGCAACAGTGACTTCAGTTGGTTGCTCCCTCCCCAGAGCAGATTCGTGGGATTTGCTTGGACTGGGCCGCTCCCCTGGCCGGGACCCAATGATCTGTCCCAAATCGATTCCCTGTGCCTAGCAAGTACTAAGTTGGTGAAAGCAGCTGAAGTTTGGTTGGCCCAGTGGGGAGGGGCAGGCATATGCAAACACTGCTTAAACCTCAGTGACAAGAGCAGGCAGGTGAGGGTAGAGTCCCCTCACCAGCGAGCTTCATAGGAAATGGGGCCAACAGGGAAGGGGGCTGGGACCTGCACTGTAACCCATGTGGAGGAAGCCAGGACCATGGCAGGAGAGAGAGGCAGGGGGAGGCCCCAGCCCAGAACCCTGAGAACCCTGATCCAGAAGAAGGAAAAACAAGGGAGACTGAGGGTGGCAAACACACAACATCAGACATGGCTTCAATGGACATTAACAGATATCCTTGGGACCTTGTAGACGAGATCAAAACTGAAATATTAAATAAGATAAAGCAAGATATGAGTAATCAAAGAAATGCTCTCAGGAAGCATCTCTCAGGATGATACAGAAGAGGGGAGGAACACAAAAAAAGAGAGAAACATTTGATAAAGAATATAAAGAAAATATGGAATACATGAAGCAGATTCAAAGAGATTACCAGAAAACTAAAAACCCATTGCAAGCTGGTAAAACTCCTTAAAAGAAACTAAGGATAGACTATCACAACTTGAAGATAAGTTTGCAAAGTGTGATCATGAAAGGAAAGATCTCTTAAAAACAACAAGGAAACAGGCAGTAACAATACAAAGGCCAGAAGATGACAAGAGGATCTACAATTTAAGAATAACAAACATGAACGAAGAAGCAGGAATACATACAGGCAAATTACAAAGGCTATTCATGGAAATAATTAAGGAAAACTTCCCAAGCATGGGAAAAGAAAATGACATTCAGCTGTGTGAGGCATACAGAACTCCAGCCACCTACAACCAAAACAGAGCTACACTCAGACATATAATAATCAAGATACCAGAAATTCAATATAAAAACAGAATATTAAAAGCCATCAGAGAAAAGAAACAGATTACCTATAAAGGTAAGCCCATCAGGATCACAGCTGACTTCTCAACACAGACCATCAGATCAAGAAGAGCTTGGAGTGAAGTCTTTCAAGCCCTAAAAGAAAATAACCACCAGCCCGGATTGATGCACCCTGCAAAACTGTCACTAGAAATTAATAGAGAAACAAGATGCTTCCATGAAAAAGAGGAACTGGGGGAGTTTGTGACCACCAATCCAACCCTACAGAAAATACTGAAGGACATTCTAAAGAGAGAGAAAAAAATACCAGGATTTTAGGAACAGTGGCAGAAAGGCCTCAATGAGTGGGGCAGGCAGTAGAATGAAGGAGAAAAGTCGACAAACAAAGGCAGAAAAATAACATAGCAGAAATGAGGCAGAAAAGGATGGCTAAAATCTCTAACATAGATGGCCTTGATACACTATATTGTAAATAGTGCACCAGGATTTAAAACCCACGTTACTCACACTACTCTGCTTAGATGTATTATATTCTGTTCCAGTCATTCTTCCTGTACTAGATTTGAGGGCACAGACAGTAATCCCGTAAATAACAGGATATAGTACGGTAATCATCCTTAATTTCCTATTAAATTAATCTAAAGTTTTGTAAAACCTACACTGTTTTGCCATGACTGATTGTAATCAAATATGGTTTTTTGGATCCCTGTTTTGTATTGATAGATTTTAATCAAAGCTGTTATGATTGATAGTATCAAGTCTGAGAGTATAGGCAACTGCACTGACAAGATTCACTAGAATATCCACTCTGGTTTGATTATTACCTGCCTTTGAAATTTTATACTGTCTACAATGTTTTATTTTTACTAATATTGTTATTTACTGCTTTACTCAATTATACTGCTATATTCAATTATGCCTGATGATATAGACATTCTGTTGAAGATAATAAGAAACAACACAGTAATCATTGTAGATCACCTTGTACTGTGGTTTTATACGACTTTTTGGTTTCATGTTTTTATAGGAATTTGTTTTGTTTTGTCTTGCTAAGTTTTGTTTTCCCTCTAATACAGAAAGGATAGAAATGCATGTAGAGATTCATGCATGCATAGCTGTTTACACTCTCACTGTTTGACTATCTATTTCGTATGCTTTAATTTTTTAACTTGAACAACTATTTCTAAGAGGACAATATGTAATTTATTAACTAGTGATTTCTAATTGTTTATCTTTTTTTTTGGAATTCTGTATTATCTTGAACCTTTACATGCTTTTGTTTCTCTTTAAAAAAAATTTTTTTAAAAAAAGGATTCAGAGTCCAGTGATTATATTCCCTGCAGTCTTGATTCGACCCTACATGCAATCATTCATAGAGGAGAAATGAGCCTAATTCTTCTCTTTCAAACATCACTTGGTTTAAATGGTTTCTTGGGAGCAAAAAGGACACACAACCACCCACTTCAACATAGTTGTCTGGGCAAATTGTGCTCTTGCATCACAAATAACCTGCTTCCTAAATGACTGTTGGGACATAAACTGTTGATGCCCTGAGTAATACAACTGTCTTCTTTCAGTTTCTAAAACTATAAAACTCCTTTTTCTGATTCTATAATTAGAGCTGGTTGCCAGGTAAGCCCTCACACTATCTGTTACCTAGGTGCCACCATGGCTAATTATTAAAATGACTCTAAGTACATGGCATTTACCACCCCCATGTCACCTTTATTTTTCCAAACACACTAAGCACTATTTAAAAATTTACTTAATTTCTTCCAGAAGTTTCAGAAAGTGTAATCATTCTCAATCCCTCTCCACCGGTATTGTTTCATGAGGCAAATGCCCATCATTTTCTATTTGCAAAGTAGCCTTCATCTGAGATCCAGCACATTGCTCAATGGAAATCCCAGGCCTGTCCTAGATCAGGAACCCTGGAAAGACAAACAGCACTTCCCCTCCAACTTTCGCAAGTCTCCTTCAAGCTTTCTAAGGCTGCCTTGAGTCTTCATGCTTGCCCAAGGGTATAGAAATGGGCCTCCTGATAATTCTTAGGCTGGTGCTACTCAAACTATAACCCTCAGACTAGTACTAATCTACAAATTTGTCTATCTGTAACAAAACAAGTACTAAAATACGGAGTAAGCATTAAAAAACATTTGCAGTCACCTGACACTGTTGACACTGTTGAGGCCATAAACCAGTTTTATTAATCAAAAATATCCAGTTTGGGAGTTATCAAAGTCATACAGTATGCAATGTAAACTAGTCATGCATACTACTTCAGTGCATATTAGTCATGCCCATTAAAATCATCATGTAGTCATGTCCAAAAAATCAGAAATACAAAAGAATTTATGAAGCCATTTCTTCTTGCTAGATGACTTTAGAAGCTTTGATCTAGGCCTTGGAGAGTGGAATGAGATACAGAGAATGCTTAATAATACAAGTTGGAAAGACCTTTGGACCTGCATAGAGTTCATTTTGATTTCTGCCAGTCATTGCACACCCTCGTTTTGTAAATCCGTGCACTAGGGTGATGTTGTGCTGAGTGGCAGCTTGGATGACATTCCACTGTAAAATGCTTCTTCAGAGCCTGCGGAGCTGTCCTTCTATCCAGCAGAGCAGAAATAACTTACCATGTGCACAGTACTGACGTCCAAAAGGAAAGCCACACAGGGACATCTAGTGGCAATGGGAAATCACCGATCTGCTCCAAAAGAGTTCAAGAATTTCCAGACCACAAGCTCCTTAGGTGTTTTATACTCATTTATTGGACTTCACCTCACAGCCTAGCAAATTAGTCACTGCATCTGAAGTCACACAGGCATCAAAGAAAACCAGAATAGGGGTGTCACCCAAGCCAAAGAATCCACACCTAACAAGCTGTTGTATAAGCCAATAAATCAAAGTGTTAAGTTAACAGATTTTTTTAGGCAAGTGTACCTAGGAAACGATTCTCAGTGTATGGAAAATTGCTTCAATGCTTTCTAGCTGGCTGTAAAACAGATCTGACCATTGTGAGGTTTAAAAAGAAGATCTAAAACTCCAAAATAAACTGAATACATTAAAAACAGCCCTTGAAACTTGCCAGCCTATCAACTAGCACCTGCAGAGCTCTTAATGAGAATTATATGTGAATTTCACACTAAGACGCCAAAGCCAGATCTGAACTAGCCACCCAGACTGATAAAACAGAGCCCTTTGAAAAGAGACGATCTTCTAGATTTTGATGGTAGGGCTGAAGCTAAAACAGATACTGTTATAACAGATTTTAATTGTGTCAACTTGACTCTTTGACAGGCAGACAGATGTGTAAATAAGATAGGTCTCAATTAGCCAGTTTTTTAAAAAATCATCATACATTTTATTTGAGAAAAAATATAGAAAGTCTGATTTTTGCCACTTGTCGTTTAACAAGGTCAAACATAATAGCCTAAAATTCATGCACCCAAATGCGGTTTTTTTAAAGAAATTTTCTAATTGATGCCATCTCAGTCTTCCCTCCAACCCTTCAACCCTTCACCTCATGACATATGAAAATCCTTAAACTTGCCACTGGGAAGGTGGTCTCTAGTTCTCATACTGTATTTCTCCCTGGCTCTGCTTCTCCAGTGAGTTGTAAATTATTATCTCTTGTTCTGGACCCAGCCTTTGTCATCTCTAAATCCATTCAAACCAGTTCACAGCTTGGGATATCTGATTTTTTTCTCCAAGCATATTTAGTGTCTGGAGATATCTCCCCTTTCCTACCCAGCCCTGGTGCTTTTACTGGTCTCTACCTGTGCTGCCCACCTCCACCCACCTCCTCTGTGCACCTCAAGAAGGCATCTCTCACCACAAAGATCCCTGTACCTGGGGTGCTGGTTCTCAGCCACAGTCATCTCCTGCACCCCATGAGCAGGTTAGGACTGCAGGAACTGCCTAGGAAAGGGAAGCAAGAAAGACATAGGGGTATTCTCTCTGGGCCTCACTTTTCCAAAATATCTGATACCTGTATTCACTTTTCTCTTGGGCATCTCATATTGTATGTGGACACCAACTTCCAGAACTTGCCATGAGAAGTAAGGTATATTAGTTTCCTGGGACAACAAATTACCACCAACTTAATGGCCTAAAATGGAAATTTATTCTCTCGTGGTTCTGGAGGCCAGAATTCCAAAGTCAGGTTGTTGGACACGTGGTTCTCTCTAGAAACTCTAAGGGAGAATCTGGCCAGTGATCCTCCACATTCTGGCTACCTGCAACCCTCGTGTTCCTTGGGTTGGGGCTGCCTTATGCCACTCTGCTCAGTCCCCACATGGTCACCTTTCTGTGTGTCTGTCTGTTTTTCCTCATCTCTTATGAAGATTTATTATTGGGTATGTGGTTCACTCTAATCCAGTATAATCTCATTTGTAAATTTTTAATGACATCTGCTAAAACTCTTTCCCATATTTAGCCACATGTACAGGTTCTAGCAGTTAGGATTTTGTTACTTGGCAGGAGAAGGGGTCTATTAAAATAACTAAATGGTGGATACCCTTTGTAGGGACTCTGTCTTCTCCGAAGGCATGGACAGGTCCTTTCATGGGACCACAGGACCATCCCAAACTTAGACCTAATCTCTCTGAGACCCCTTCCCTTCTACTTCTTGCTTTTTTTTTTTTCAGTGCAGAATTTGTCTGTATTCTACCTGTACAAATATTTCCTACTTTTGCATTTCTTGATTCTAGAAGGTTCTTACTTTCCTCATCTATTGCATGATAAAGTCCAAGGACAAGGAACTAAAGGCAAAAGAAAACAAAAACCATTCAAAGGAGCAACTATATTATTTGTGAACATATTTCAAAACTATCATCTCCATTACACATGTGCACAGTATGTTACATTGTGGTATTGACCTTTCATGGCAACATCTTAATATATATTTAAGAGAGAGCCAAGACTTGGAAAAATACATAAAGCTTACCTATGTATAAAGATGCTTGCCGGAGTCCAGCTGCGGCAGGGCTCAGGGGTCCCAAAAGTGGTCAGGGAGTCGGCGAGTGAGAGACAGAAAACACTGCACACCAGTCTGTGAGTGAATCTGAATCTAATTTATTTTTTAGAAGCTGGAATATATATATGCTAACTTTTGGCAGCAACCCAAATCCCAAGCAGGAAGCGTCCCAGGCTTAGGGCCAGGCAGGGACAATCCTAAACAACATGTGTTCATCAACTTTTTTCATCTTTGTAACACTTTACTCTTGTTACTTAATTATCTTGGAAAATGTAAGCCGATGCACCTGGATGCCCACAGGAGGGAGAGATGGAGCGGCAGCTGTGAAGCTATCATGCCGCTCCCTACATTTTTTCCCTTATCACTTATGGGAGTATGGCAGGCCCTGTGAGGATAGCGCCTGTCTTGGGTCAAGGACTCTTCATATGAATCCAACCAGGCCTTACCCGTCATGGGCCTGC
>PVLA01005447.1:128301-146520 GCA_004027455.1 Hydrochoerus hydrochaeris | reverse complement strand
AGGCAGAAAAATAGCATAGCAGAAATGAGGCAGAGAAGGTTGGCTATAATCTCTAACATAGATGGCCTTGATACACTATATTGTTAATAGTGCACCAGGATTTAAAAACCCACATTACTCACACTACTCTGCTTAGATGTATTATATTCTGTTCCAGTCATTCTACCTGTACTAGATTTGAGGGTACAAACAGTAATCCTGAAAATAACAGGATATAGTATGGTAATCATTCTTAATTTCCTATTAAGTCAATCTAAAGCTCTGTAAAACCTACACTGTTTTACCATAACTGATTGTAATAGAATCTGGTTTGTTAGATCACTGTTTTGCATTGATAGATTTTATTCAAAGCTGTTATGATTGATAGTATCAAGTCTGAGAGTATAGGCAACTGCACTTAAGATGACAAGATTCACTAGAATATCCACTCTGGTTTGATTATTACCTGCCTTTGAAGTTTTATATTGTCTGCAATGTTTTATTTTTTACTAATATTGTTATGTATTGGTATATTCAATTACACTGCTATATTCATTTATGCCTGATGATATAGACAATTCTATTGAAGATAGTAAGAAACAATACAGCAATCATTGTAGACACCTTGTACTGTGGTTTTATACAACTCTTTGGTTTCATGTTTTTATAGGAATTTGTTTTGTTTTGTCTTGCTATGTTTTGTTTTTCCCTCTAATACAGAAAGGATAGAAATACATGTAGAGACTCATGTATGCATAGCCATTTACACTTTCACTGTTTGACGACCTACTTTGTATGCTTTAATTTTGTAACTTGAACAACTATTTCTAAGAGGACAATATGTAATTTATCAACTAGTAATTTCTTATTGTTTATTTTTTCTCTGAAATTCTGTATTATCTCTACCATTTATATACTTTTTTTTCCCCTTTAAATAAAAAAAAGAGATATCTTTCCTTTTTCTGACATCCTCTTCTATCTTCTTTTTTTAGATTACTATAGTTTTCAATGTATAGGTTTTTTACATCCTTTATTAGGTCGATTCCTAAGTATTTCATTTTTTCCAATACTACTGTGAAAGGTGTTATTTCCATAATTTCTCTCTGTGAGTTTGTTGTTTGTGTTCAGGAATGCTATTGGTTTTTGAGTGTTGAGTTTGTATTCAGCTACACTGCTGAATTTGCTTATTAACTCTAGTAGTCTCTTGATGGAGTTTTTGGGGTCTTCTATGTAGTGTATCATAACATCTGCAAATAGTGATCATTTAACTTCTTCCTTTCCTATCTTTATTCCTTTTATTTCTCTTTCTTGTCTAATTACTCTGGCTAATGTTTCCAGAACTATATTGAATAGGAGTGGTGATAGTAGACATCCTTGACTTGTTCTTGATTTTAGAGTGAAAGATTTCAGTTTTTGTCCATTTAGTATGATGTTGGCTGTTGGTTTGTCACAGATGGATTTTATCAGATTGAGGTAAATACCATCTATTCCAATTTTCTGTAGGGTTTTTATCATGAACAAGCATTGGACTTTATCAAAAAATTTTTTGCATCTAAATGAGATGATTATGTGATTTTTGTCTTTGGCTCTGTTAATGTGGTGTATTACATTTATTGATTTGTGTATGTTGAAACATCTGGCATTCCTGGGATGAATCCCACTTGGTCATGATGTATTATTTTTTGATGATTTGCTGCATTCTATTTGCCAGTATTTTATTGAGAATTTTTGTATTGGTGTTTATTAGGGAGATTAGCCTATAGTTCTCCTTTTTGGTTGGGTCTTTCTCTGGTTTTAATATCAGAGTCATACTTGCCTCTAGAAATGAGTTAGGGAGAATTGCTTCCTTTTCAATTTCATTAAAGAATTTGAGGAATTTAATCTTCTCTAAATTTCTTATAGAATTTAATCTTCTCTAAATTTCTTATAGAATTCAGCTGTGAATCCATCAGGACCTGGGCTTTTTTTTGTTGGTAAGTTTTTAATTATACTTTCAATTTCAGTAACTGATATTGGATTTTTCAAAATTTTTGTATCTTCATGATTCAGCTTTGGTAATTCATACAGTTCTAGGAATCTGTCCATTTCCTCTGTGTTTTCCAACCTATGTGAGTAAAGATTTTTCAAAGCTGATGTTCATGATTCTGAATTTCCACAGGATCTATAGTAATTTGATGTTTTTCATTCTTCATTGCATGAATTTGAGTTTTTTCTTTCCTTTTCTTGATTAAGTTAGCAGGAGTTTATCAATTTTGTTTATTCTTTCAATTCTTTGACTTGTTAATTTTTTGTATTATTGTCTTAGTCTCAATTGCATTAATTTCTGCTCTGATCTTTATAATTTCTTTCCTTCTCTGAGCTTTGGGCTTGACTTGCTTTTCTTTTTCTATAAGCTTGAGGTACAGCATTAGGTTGTGTATTTATGCTCATCCTGTTTTCCTGATGTGACAATTCATTGCTATATATTTCCCTCTTAAGACCACTTTCATTGTGTTCCATAGGTTCTGGTATGTTGTATCTAGATTTTCATTGAATTGTAGATATTGTTTAATTTCCTCTGTAGTTTTTTAGGTGGGTGTTATTTAATTTCCATGTGTTTATTTAGATTTTGAAGTTACTTTTGCCATTTATTTCCAGTTTTATTGCACTATTGTCAGATAATGTGCATGGAATAATTTCAGTCCCTTTGCATATACTTAAGCATGTTCTGTGGGCTAATATATGGTCTATTTTAGAGAATGTCCCATGTATAGCTGAGAAGAATGTGTATTCTGATATTGGGTGGAACACTCTGTAAATATCTAATAATTCCATTTGTTCACAGGTTTGATTCAGTTCTGTTATTTCTTTACTAAATTTTTGTTTAGTTGATCTATCTCTTTGTGACAAGGGGGTGTTAAGGTCCTCCATTACAATTGTGTTATTGTGTATTTGGTTTTTTGTGTCTATTAGTATTTGTCTTATATAGTTGGGTGCTCCTATATCTGGTGCATATATGTTTATGATTGTTATCTCTTCCTCTTGAATTTTCCCCCTAACAAGTATCTTTATCTCTTGTGATTATTTTTGGTTTACAGTTCACATTGTCTGCAAATAGAATAGCTACCCCTGCTTTTTTCTAGGTTCCTGTCACATGGAATATTGTTTTCTACCCTTTGACTTTCGGTCTGTGAGTTTCCTTTTGAGTCAGATGTGTTTCTTGTATACAGCATATTGTTGGATCCTGTTTCTTGATTAATTCTGTCAATCTATTTCTTTTAATTAGTGAATTGAGGCCTTTTATATTGATAGATAACTGACAGGTGTTGACTTATCTTTGTCATGTTATCCTCTTGTTGATTCTCTACTCTTGCCTTGCTTGGTGGTTTCTTTCTGTTGTTATTCTTGGAATTATAGTCAGCTTTATGTCTTTCTAGATTATCTTTCAGTATTCTTTGCAGTGTTGGTTTGCTCGTCGTGAATTTGTTCAGTTGTTTTTTATCATGGAAGTATTTTATTTTCCATCAATTTTAAAAGATAGTTTTCCAGGGTAAGTCAATCTGATTTGGAAGTTGTTTTGTTACAAGACCTGAAATACTTCACTCCAAGCTCATTTTGACTTGAGGGTTTCTGTTGAGAAGTTGGCTGTGGGGCTGGAGATTTAGCTGAGTGGCGTAAGCACCTGCCTGGCAAGTGCAAGGTCATGAGTTCAATCCCTGGCTGGTACAAAAAAAAAAAAAAGAAGTTGACTGTGATTCTAATGGGCTTTCCTTAATAGGTGAGTTGTGTCTTTTCTCTAATAGCTTTTAATATTGTGTTTTTATGCTGAATTTTTGGGATCTTGATTATTATATGTCTTGGTGTAGATTTATTTTGTTTATGATTGTTTAGAGTTCTATATGCCTCACTTATCTGTGTATCAGATTCTTTTTCCATGTTTGGGAAATTTTCTGCTATTACTTCTGTGAAGTTTTTTAATGTCATTTGCACTGACTCCTGTATTTTCAGTAACACCTGTCAGCTTATATTATTTTTCTTTTTTAAAACACTTTTTTATTTTAAAGGTAGTAGAAATACAACAGAACAAAACAGAACAAAGCCAATTGAGACAGTGCAGTGAATTTTTTTTTTAAATCAGTATCGGGGATCAAACTCATGACAGCACGCTTGCAGGGCAGGCACTTATGCCACTGAGCTAACCCCCCAGCCCATTGCAGTGAATTTGGTACAGAACTTCACAGCAGGTTACCAGGATAACAGTAATAGGTACTATAGTATATCTCATTATCTTCACATTAGCTGTCTAGTCAATTAGGTATAGCAAAATCAAACCAAAGACAGAACATTATAAAATCAATCAAAAGAGAATATTAAATAGATTAAAGCAATTAATCATAATGAAACAAAACTGAAAACCACACTTGCTTTCAAAGAGAAGATAGAGGAGACCTCCCATTTTTGCTATATTGCATACAACCATCCAGCCAAGAGATGTTCAGACCTCTGTCCCCAGTTGCTAACAGGGGGAGGGGTGGAATTTGAGATGTTTAATTCCAAGCCCGTGTATGGGTAGGCTCACAAGAGACACCCCTGGTTCTCTTCCTGGCTCACGCCAGAGGAAGGCGCTGACCAAGAGCTATATTGTTTTTCTTTGCATTACCCTGAAACTTTCTAGATGCGATCCTGTCTTGCAGGTCTGCAAGTCTATCTTCAGTTTCATTTAAGCAGTTTTGCCAGCTTTCAATGGAATTTTTAATTTCTTAGATATCTCTGAATTTGTTTCATGCTTTTTTTTTTTTTAATCAGTACCAGGGATCAAACTCACAACCACGTGCTTGCAAGGCAGGTGCTTATGCCACTGAGCTAAATCCCCAGCCCCAAATTTGTTTCATGCATTCCATTTCTTTCTTATATTGTTCTTTCAAGGTTTTCATCATTTTGCTATGCTCCTGTACTTTTTTAAAAAATGATATCTTCTCTAGCTATGCTGAGCACCTCCTTTATTAAGGCTGTCATTTCTTTCTTTATCTGAGAGATTATTTCTAATCTGATTTCCTCTATAGCCTGATGGATCTGTTTCTTTATTTCACTTGCTATCTTTTCAGAAATTTCAGACATATGACTTCCCATGTCCTCTATTTCAATGTCTCCTGTACTTGATCCTGATGGACTTGGTGTTTGAAATTGCATTTTGCTTTTTTATTTTGTCATTTTCACCTCTTAGATTAGTATTTTGGTCTTTTCAATCCTGCTAGTCTCAGCTGTCATTGTGTGTGTCCATGGGTCCTATTGTGTGGCTGACATTCACCCAGTTATTGGGTGGGGCCAGTCACCTGAATTCCCGTTGTGGGCCTGCTGGGTGAGTCCTGTATTCTTCCTAGACTGACTAGCCTAGGGGTATTGATGTAAGCCAACCCTCAGGTCCTATTGTTACTGCAGCTTCAGGCTGTTCCCAGCTGCCAGATCCACCTGTCTATAGTGTGCACCCCAGCTGGGACGCTACTGCATCACTGGGGCTCTTGTAGGAACTTTAGGCTCCCTCCAGGTTGGGTGAGGCCTTGTCAGCACTCTCACCAACCCACCTGGGGTTCTCTGTATGAAGGACTCACCCACACTCTTGCCAGCTTGCCAGAGTCCTCTTGTGGGGGGAGGGGTTGCTGAGGCTCCCACCAGCCCAACAAGGAACTGCAAGTGGTGGAAGGGGTCACTGATTGTCTGTTGGCTGCTGAGGTCCTTTGGGTGTGGGGAAGGATGACTGATGATCCCCTCAGCTGCTGAAGTCTTTTAGGTGTGAGGAAGGGCAGCCGAGGCTCCTCGTTGCTGCTGAGGTCATCAGGGTGCTTTGTTGAGAGTTTTTATGAAGGAATATCAAATTCTATCTAATGCTTTTCTTGTATCTATTAAAATGATCATCTGGTTTTTGTCTGTCATTCTGTTGATGTGTTGTATCACATTTATTGATTTATGTATGTTGGACAATCATTTGATGATATTTTTGATGCACCATTGAATTCAATTTGCTGTTATTTTATTGAGAATTTTTGCATCTGCATTTATCAAGGACATGAGACAATGCTTTTCTTTTTTGTGTGTCTTGATCTGGTTTTAGAATTATTAGGACCTCATAAAAAGAATTTGACAGTGTTCTTTCCATTCATTTTCTTTCAGTTTTTTAAAAACAGTTTAAGTTTTAGTAGTTTAAGATTTGGAATTAGTTCTTTTTTGAGAATAGGAGAATATTAATTACTATTTTAATCTCATATTTTTATGTTTCATGTAGACATTTTATATTTCTTCTCAATTCAGTTTTGATGGGTAGTATGTGTTTAAGAATTTGTTTCTTGCAGGTTTTCTGACATATAATTGTTTATAGTAATTTCTTGCGATCTTTATACTTCTTTGGTTGAGTTGTGATATCTCATTTTTCATTTCTTTTTATGTATTCAAGTCTTCTCTTTTTTTCTTGGCTAGTCTAGCTAAATGTTTACCATTTTTATCCTTTAAAAAAGCAATTTTTGTTTAATTAATGTTTTGTATTTTTAAAATTTTTATTTGATTCTGCTCTGATCTTTATTATTTCTTTGCTTCTGCTAATTTTGAATTTGATTTATTCTTGCTTTTCTAAGTCTTTGAGTCACATTTGTAGGTTGTTTACTCGAGATTTTCCTATTTTTTGATGTTCACATTTATTAGTATAAACTACCCCTCAGTTCTTCTTTGCTGTAGCCCATAAATTTTGGTATGCTGTGTTGTCATTTTCACTAGTTTCCAGACATTTTAAAATTTCCCTTTCATTTTTTCAGTTAACTATTTGTCATTTAGGAGTTTCTTATTTCATTTCTATGTACCTATGTTCTTTCCATGCTTCTTGTTATTGATTTATAGTTTTATTCTGTTTAAAAAGATATGGTGCATCAGCGATTCCTGAACTCTGTATCATGTTGGAACTTTGGGTGCTGGGAGAACAGGCGGCCTACTCGCCACCCTGGTGAGTAGCCGGGGGCCTGGCAAGCCACTGGCACACCAGGGCGAGAACTATCAATGATTCCTGAGCTCTGCATCATGTTGGAACTTTGGGCACTGGGAGAACAGGCAGCCTGCTGGCCACCCTGGCGAGCAGCTGGGGCCCTCCCGGTGCGGGCTAAGGATCAGACATTGATCCATCCCCTCCCCCCCCCCGTTAGCAAGTAGGCACTGGTGGTCTGAATATCTTTTTGGAGGATGAATGTATACAGCGTGGCAAGTAAGGGGGATTTCCTTCTGCCATCTCTTTGAAGGCAAATATTTTTATCACTGTTTTGCTCAGTTTTGATTAATGGTACTGCTTTTTTCAGTATTCTATTTTTAAATTTTCGATATTTCCTTCCATTTTCCTCTATTTGATTGAAAGAACAGCTAATGTGAACAAAATGGGCTGTACTATTGAGCCCATTGCTTGTGTCCTGGTGACCTGCTCTGAGGTTCTATGGTAGTTTTATTGCAGTGCGGTCACATGGGTTTGTTCTGTCTTGTTCTGCTGTATTTTGCTACCTTCAAAAAAAAAAAGTAGATAAGAAAGTAACAAAATACCTTCAAAAATCTCCCAAATCCACCAAAGCTGATCCATGCATCATGGATGAGGGGAAACTCAAAAACAAGGCAACAGAATTATATAAGGTGATTAAAAGTATATAACAACAACAAAACAAGTCAGTAAGGCACTGAGCAACCTGAAACAGGATACAACTAAGCAGATAATGGACTTAAAAAGAAGAAAAGAAAGTGCTCTAGAGGATATGGCTGCATGTATGTTTAAGTGTGTAGGATTGATAACCATGTTGCTAAGTTGTTACTGGATCATTGAACTTCTTTGCAGTCTTACTGTTTGAATGTCCACTTTGTATGCTTTAATTTTGTAACTTTAACAACTAGGTCTAAGAAGACAACTAGGTCTAAGAAGACAATATGTAATTTATCAACTAGTGATTTCTTACTGCTTTTTTTTTCTAAAATTCTGTATTGTTTCTACCCTTTTTTCTGTTTTGCTTTTTTTTTCTCTTTAAATAAAATTTTTTAAAAAAGATACGGTGCAAGATTGCAATTTTTAAAAGTGTATTGAGACTTGATCACATGATTTGTCCTGGAGAGTGTTCCATGTGCTCTGCGAGAAGGCATGCACCCAGAAGAAAGAGAAAAAATGTGTTCCTGTTGCTATTGGATAAATGTTTTATAAATATCTGTTAGGTCTATTTGCTATGTTTCTTTGATGATTTTCTCTCTGGATGGCCTGTCCTTTGATGGAAGTCTGCTACTACTACTATTATTATTATGGTTTATCTTTACATTTAGAGCTGATGTTTGCTTTACGTATTTAAATGGTCCTATGTTGGATACATATAAACATATAAATTTATAAGTTTTATATCTTTTTGCATAATATTTTGATCTTTAAAGATTTGGAAGATTTTAGGCTATTATTTCTTGAAATCAATTTTCAGTCCTTTTCCCCTTTTCTTCAACTTCTAGAATTCTCATAATGCAGATATTCATTTACTTAATGTTGTCTCATAAGTCTATAAGCTTTCTTCATTCTTTTAATTTCCTTTTTATTGTCTGACTGGGTTAGTTTTCTGTAGATGTGTTTAAAATTGTACATTAGGACTAACAAGCTAAGGCTGTTTAAGTAAATAGAAATAATTTCAATTTTCTTTGGCAGTGTGACTCAACTGGGGCAAATAGGATTGAAAATGATCCAAAGAAAATTAGAACAAATTATCTATTTATAGAGCCAATTACTAATATAGATGGAAATGCTTTTAGCACATGTTCTTTCCAGGAATCTCCCAGACTGACTGAAATAGGGCAGAATAAAAATAGAAAATTACTTTAGGAGGGGATTTACATATTAGATGCTACCACTTATCAGTTGCCTGGAATTTGTGAAATCCTTAAGGTACTGTTCAGATACAAACTGACATAAAAGGGAAGGAATTAAAGAGGAAATGAGGGCCATGTAAGAAAGAAAAAGTAATGAGATGTGTTTTAATGTTGGCTTCAACTCAAAATGTATTTGTTAATTTCCAAACCTCAGGTCTTCTTCAGTGTACCTCAATTCTGATAAATGGTGTACCAATAAAGTGAAATATAGTGATAAACAAAAATCTAAAAATAAGGCCCAAGTGGAGAAGCAAATGGAGACTAGAAGAACATAACCATGAAACAGAATTTCCCAGAAAGTTGTAAGTTTCTTCGGTTATGTTCTCAAAATGACCATCTGGTTAAGTGTTTCAATAATTCAGTCATTATAGGTCCATTTATCTTGTTTAATCCCTTAATCTCCAGAGCAGTTATCTCAAATTGGGCTGGACAATTTGAATTCTCAAATTGGGATACAAACATATAAGAAATCAAAACTCTTTACCCAACTCTCAAGACTTCCTGGGACAGAAAGTCAGAAATCTGTGGTTTCACAAGCCCCTCGAGGAATCTGATGCTAGATCAGACTGGACTATCTTTATGTGTCCTTAGTTTTAGGGGTTCAAGAAAGAAAATGTGGTTCATTTCTCTCCTATCTAGGTGTGGGTGAGTGTTTGGCCTCATTTCTGAAACAAAGGATATCAAAAGAATAGGGAAGTGGATGTAGGGTAGGAGTTTGTTCTAGTCTGCAATGGCATCCAATTTGGGAGGGCTAGTAGGATGATGCTGGGGTCTATGTGTGTGTATAAGGGATCTTGGAGCCTGCGAGAAGGCATGCACCCAGAAGAAAGAGGAAATTGGAATAGTCAAAATGGGCATGGTGGCGCACGCCTGTCATCCCAGCACTCAGGAGGCTGAGGCAGGAGGATCATTGCGAGTTTGAGACCAGCCTAGGCTACAAAGTGAGCTCAAGGCCAGCTGAACTGCATAGTGATACCCTGTCTCAAAAAGACAAAAAAAAAAAAAAGTCAAATGCAAAAAGGTGAAGTTTTGAAATATGTCTACAAATCCCTTGGTGCTACTCCCTTCAAGTGGAGAAGTTTCATTTCTCTCTGTGGGTGTGGCTGGTCTTAGTTACTCAGCACTCATGACAGTATGTAGCTCCCAGGAATTGGTCTTCAACAGGTGTCTTCCTGGTTCTTGCTCTTTGATCGCCTCATAAGTTTGGAAGACAGTTGGCTCTGGGGGTGTTAGAGCCGCTTTGCAGTGCGCAGCCTTCCTCCACTGTGTCCCCTACCGTGCCATTTCCGTCTTGGAACCAGCTGCCCATGAACGGAAACCATGGGCTAAATAAACCTCTCCTGCTTTAAATCACGGCTGTTACAACAATGAAAGCATAATTAAGACACTCAGGAAGCCCCCAAAGAAGTCTTTGTGGCATGGAATGGAGGTTTCTGGGGATCCTCCAGTCCCATCCCTTCCTTCAGACAACTGCAGAGATGGGGCTGACTCATCCTCTTGCAGCTCTGCCTGTTTCTCCCACCCTTGTTTGCATGCATCCCTCAGTATGTCTGTATTATTATTATTATTATTATTTGTCTTTTCAAGACAGGGTCTCACTATGCAGTTCAGGTTGGCCTTGAGCTCATTTTGTAGCCTAGGTTGGTATCGAACTTGCAACAATCCTCCTGCCTCAGCCTCCCGAGAGCTGGGATTACAGGTGTGAGCCACCATGCCTGGCTTCTGTATTATATTTTAACATGCTTCTTTTAAAAGTGTTTTATAGGGGCTAGGGATTTAGCTCAGCCACATAAGTGCCTGCCTTGCAAGTGTTCAGTTGTGAGTTTGATCCCCAATACAAAAAAAAAAAAAGTGTTTTGTTTTTTAAAGAAACTTGGAATTTTCTGTGGGACAAAAAGTGAAATATAATATTTTATTTAAGAGGAAGACTCCATTAGGAGAGTGCTTCAGATTGACTGTTGTATTACAAGAATAGTAGGAAGTCTCATTTCTGTTGCTTTGAAGAGCTACTGGAAAAAATACAAAGGAGACAGAGAGAACGAGTTGGTGGCAATCTGTTGGCTCTCCCTGAGTCTTACCACATTTCCCTTTGGGTTATAGTTCAAGCAGGAACCATAGCTTTTGCTCTCTGTTTCAGATATTAACAAAGTCTCTCGTTTCGGGATTTAGGAAGTCCAGCTAGTCAAACCCTCAATGTCTCATCCAGTTCAAACAAGAACAGATATTAGGTACCTGCAACTGAAGAGGGGTGCTGTCCGTGGGGCTTCGTCCCCCATAGCCTGACCCAGTGCTTGGCAGTGTGATGCCCTTCACCCCCACCACCAGCATTGTTAGAAAAGCACCGTCTTTGTTTCTTCTCCATCGTACACTTTTTCTCATAAGCATTCCTTTCCCCTCCCATCTCCAGTCCAGGCATGGGTCAGCAAGTTGGCCTGTGTGTCTACATGTCCCCATAGGTGGGTTGAGGCAAGAACCAGTGTTCCTTAAGCACACAGTGAGCCAGGCGCTTTCCACATGATAGTTCATGTTAGTCGCCTTCTCAATATGGGGATAAAATATCTAATGTTGCAACTTAGAGAAATGGAACAGTGTCCAAGCATGGCAAAGGAATGCCGCTCAGCCCTTTGGCATCCACCACGTGTCATTTTCTTCTTCTTCATGCACGTGTGGTTGGGACACTTCCTAGAGGCTGCTCACTTAGTCTGGGTTCTCTTCCACTGCCTCACTGTTAGCCCTGGGAACAGATGGGGGCATGAAGAGGCTCTGGTTATCTCGGATTGCATGGAGAGAAAGTAGGCAACCCTCTCTGGCCTCCAGGCCTAACTCACAGTCCCTTGCTCAGCTTTTGCCAGAATCTGTTAATGGGGCCCAGCCAGAGCCTTGAATCTGGAATCATTCACCTGTCCACCATCAGAAGTGTGAGAAAAGCCCATAGCGATGGAAAAACAAGTTTATTCACAATTGAACAAATTTGGCCCAAAGCTGTTCTTCCCCTCTCAAGAGACAGAGTACTTTAACTTATAGGGGGAATAGAACAAAAGCCCTGAAATAAGCAAGTATCTATTTACCAGGGTTTCGTCCATAGCAGGCCCAGAGAAATGCAAAAATTCTGGTTCTGTTGAAAGTTCCTTCTGCCAGAGCTGGGATAGAGGTGTGGTATTCAGCCAGAGAAAGCTGGAGAGACAGCTTAGCTTTAAAACTCCTAATTTTTAAAGATCCATTTCAACTTCTTAGTTCATTACCATAATTAATAAGGTAACTTTCCTTTCCACTGGGCTTCTGAATTTTGGGGCGGGGGGGGGCACTGGGAATTGAACTCAGGACCTTGCACTCTCCAGGCAGGCACTGATGCCACTGAACTAAATCCCCAGCCCTGGGCTTCTGAATTTTACAAGGAATTTTTTTTTTTTTTTTTTGGTACCGGGGATCGAACTCATGACCTCGTGCTTGCTAGGCAGGCACTTAAGCCACTGAGCTAAATCCCCGGGAAGGCTGAGTCCTGAGTTCTAGATGGTCTTTGTCCACAGATCCTTAATGTCCATCTCAGAGCCTCCATCGGAGCCCCAGAAAGGGACATAACTCTACTGAAGTCCAAAGAGTTCCTTCAGCTCATGAGTGGCAGAAGCAAGGTAAACAGGCACTCCCTGTTGTAAGTGTGGTTCCCTTGCTGCCAAACATGCTGTTTTCCTGAGTGCCAGGGATGGAAAGCTTGGAATTCACTGAGGGAAGTTCCCAAGAGGGACCACGGCTCTCCTGGCAAAAGCTCAGCAAATGGGGGACAGTTGATGTGACAAACTGGGGGGACTTGGACATCTAGGGAGGTTCCAGGTGGTGGAGGAGCAGAGATTCTGGAAGGGGCTCTCAGGCTCAGGAAGACAGGCTAACATCCCTGCTGGCAGCTCCCAGCTGGAACAGGTGCTCGAGTCTCACTGAGTGCAAATGCAATTTGCCCTCTTTTATACAGCTACTCAGATTTGGAGGTGACTCTGTTAGGCCAGGCTATCAGAATCTGTCTGCAAGATCCCTTCCAAGCTTAGATAATTCTATTTCCCTTCAAGGACTTTAAGAAGATCCGCGATTGACCCTTAGAGGACAATGACCATATCCTCTCTGTACCCTGGGTAGAGGAAGGCCCCTTCACCAGTGTTCCATTTCTATTTGGTATCCAGCTCTACTGCAGGGAAACAGGCCTTCGGGGTATATGTCTGGCTGTGCGTTCCAACCCTATGGCCTTGAACAGGTTACTTCAGCTGTTTTCATCAGCTTCTGTTTGTTTTTCTGTAACAAATAGGTGAAATAGTAACACCTACCTGTGATGTTGCTGTGAGATTGTTTTAGTTACTTTCCCACTTCTGGGACAAAATACCCTCCACCCTCAGTGGAAGAGAGGTTTATTTAAAGGAAGAGAGGTTCAGCAAGTTCAGTCCATGTTTGGCTGAATCCAACTCAAGTAGAAGAAAGCTGTTCACATCATGGGGGCCAGGAAGCAGAGAAAGGAGGAGAGGGGACAGGGACAAGAATACAGCCTTCTGCATCATGCCCCAGACATCCTCCCTTTCTAGCCAGACAAATGTGAGACTATTGAGGGATATTTTATAACTAAACCGTAACAGACTTTCAAGAAATGACAAGCATAATAGATGTTTCATGAATGATGGTTGCTTTTAAGGTCAGAATTGAGTTCCATAAATCCTTCCATGAGAACTACAATTTAAAAAAATTCCTTTTCTACCTCCCTCAGTGACCCCAGTTCCTTTCATTAAATAGGAGTGGCCCAGCCAGATTGGCCCTGATCCCCTTTCTCCTGGAGCAGCAGCATTCCAAAGAGGTATATAGAGGTATAGTTATCTTTGAACAATACAATTGCCATCCTCTACCTTGAAAATATATCTCAACCTGATAGTTATTCACCACATTCCATTGTCACTCTTGAGAAGCCAGCCACCAGCAGCTCCACCTTCAGTGTCCACCCACTGGGTCTCCCCCTTCCCTGAGAGTCTGTTTTTATACTGAAAACAAGGTGATCTGTTGAAACACAGTCAGATATTATCAGTCCTCAGCCCAAAACCTGCTTCTGGCTTCCATTTTAAAGTCAAACTCCAAATCATCTGGTCTCCATGGCTTCATGTGCCTTATTTCCTTCTCACTCCCCTTCGCTTACTCTGTGTCAGCCACATGGGTCTCCTTGCTGCTCTCAGAACACAGCGAGCTTATGAATGCCTGAGGGCCTTTATGCCTAGTGTTCCCTTGCTTCTGGAGTGCTTTCCTTCCAGGTATCTGAGATCTGTGCTCAGACGTCACCTCAGGGTGGCCCTCTCTGATTACTTATATCTCTCCATTATTTGGACTCTTCTATATATTCTTTTTTATTCTTTTTTTTTCTTTTTTTTTTTTAGTACCTGGGATCAAACTCACAGCCTAGTGCTTGCCAAGCAGGCGCTCATGCTGCTGAGCTAAATCCCCAGCTCTTCTGTATATTTCTGAGATCCTTGAAATCTCTTGGCAATGCTAATTGCCAAGAGAAAGGAATTCTGCACATTCTATTCATGCTGAATCCCAACTCTGAGCTCTATCTCTGCAGTATAGTAGGAACTCAGCAAATATATGTTAAATGAATTAATCCTCTGACTGTAAAAGACTACATGTGTTCCTCTCCTTGAATGCAGAACAGTTGCTGTAACAGTTAAATCCAGTCTTATTTCCATATACTGATATATACAGAGCTGGCAATGGTACTTCCTTCTCTCTTCAATTGGCTCTAAGCATTGCAAAGAAGGCCAGCTGAATTACTGATATTTAATCTTTAAGGTGGGTCTGACAGTCTCCTGTTTCCTTACATAGTGCTCTCTGTAAAAGATCTGAGCGCAGCAGGATAGCAGAGCCACTCAGCTCCAGCAATGTCAACTGGGTACAAGCCTCAAAGTAAGAGGCTATGAGTCCCCAGGATACAAAAGTTTACATATCAGAAACTGAAGCAACAGCCTCCTAAATTCTTTTCTATGCTAACCCAATCAACTTATGCAGACTGGTCTTTCTGCTTATCTCCTTGCTTATTGCAAAAACGTTTTTCTCACCATCCTCACTGTCCCTCAACCTTAAGCTACCTCCTTCTTCGCAAGATAATAAATTCTGGGAGAGGCCTTGGATCAGGGCCTCTGTCCACATATCCTCACTTGGATTGGGCTTAGGGCCCCTGGGCTGCCCTTAACTTTGAATATGTCTTGGTGTCTTTACTGTCACCATGGGTTGCATTGGAGGTGATAGATTGGAATTAACTTGCCAGGATTGCAATAACATCTCATTGAGATTACAAATATAACTTTCTGGATTGTGAGGAACATTAGAAAAGGAATTACAATATTTGGATTACAGTATTCAATATTTGGATTATAATATCTGACCTTTGTTTACCTCCCTAAATCATTACCTTTCTGTTTCTATCTTCTGTAGTTTAGCCTTATCCAGTGTCTTTCTAGGATACACATGTATATTCAGTGACTCTGTAGATAAGGAAACAAGTTGCCACAAAGAGTTGTCTGGATAGAATTATTTTCATCTCTCCAATGCTTAAAAAAATCTTCTCTTGTCCCAGACTATATGTATACAAATTTTGGCCTGGGCATAATCCCTGCCCAGTGGCTGAATATTTTTAAACACCTCAAGGCCTTAAAGAGTGGGTGAAATGTAAGATGTCCCAAAGCCCCAGGTATGCAGAATTTGTTCCGCCACTACTTTGCAAGATGAGAGAACCCATTGTCGTGAAGATTACAGGGCTCCTCTGGAATGCAGACCCAAAACTACCACAAGGGTGCAGCATCTGCCATGTGTATGTTTTTCTTCTCCATCTCCTTGGTGATGTTCCCTAAACAGAATTGGCCAAAATCTCTCTTCTTACAGCAGAGAGAGGAGGATGCATGTTTATGCATGGCAAGCCATGGCCCTTTCTCAACATTGGGCTCTTGAGCAACATTAGTGCATTAAGGACTATGAGGTCCTAAGGCCTTGCTCAACAAACTATGGGCCCTTGATCTACACTGAGAGAAGATCAAGCCTTTGAAAATTACCTTGAGCCAAATCAAACTGTTAGATGGGCTTTCTTTCGTACCCTATCCAGTCTCTTCAATACAAAAGGAATCATCTCTCCAAGTGGATGGAGATGAAGGTGATGGGTACTGTAGGGGAAAATATCAGGATGATCATGAGCCATCAATCCAAGAACCATCAGTGGGATGTCATAAACCATTTAAGGATCTCCTTCAAGGTCTCCAGCCCTCCCTGGCTTCCTGGCATGAAAGCTGTGACTTTCCTTTCTCCCTACCAAGAATGCAGTTTTGTTGTCAGTCAGCCTAGGATTCTTTTGCTTGATTTAGACAGAAATTGTGAATGGGCAAAGTAAGCTCTGCTAGTCCTAATGTCACCAGATAATGTAGGATGCTAACATTTGACACAGCAGCTGTTGGTCACTGCTGCTGCTGGCCACCACTGACTTACTGGGTGCTGATTTCTACCACTGATCTTCATTGGCTGCTGGTCTCTGGAGCTCTTCCATGCTAACAGCTCTTAGAGTTTATTGCTCTTCTTTTGAAACAACAGTTCTGTCCACACTACTCAGGATAAGAATTGTAATTAGGTTTACAGGACTTTGGGAACCCACACTGCCTAAGAAATAAATTTACAAACCACCAAAGTGCATCTTTATTTTAACAGGTCCTGTGCTGCAGCTACCCCCAAACTTTCACATAAGCCTCACTTTTCTCATCTATAAAATGAGAATTATCCCTGTAGTCTTGCCTCATTGTGTCCAATGAAAAACATTGATTAAAATGATCTTATAAAAATAGAGTCCTACAGAAGATTTATTTATTTATCATGCCAGTAGCATGTGTTTAGTTCATTAAAAACATAGACTTTAAAATGAGGGTGTGAAAAAAAGAAAAAATTACAAAGGAGATGATGCAGCCACAGAGAAGAGAAGCACCAGAGGTGGACTCCTGCAGATCGGGGTCAGCCATTCACCCTAGCTCACCTCACCTTGGCCCCCAGGTCCCCACAGCCAGCAGCACCATGGAGAAGGCTGAGCTGACCTGGAAGGCCAAGCTGGCCAAGCAGGCTGAGCACTACGATGACATGACCACTGCATGAAGATGGTGACTGAGCAGGGTGCCGAGCTGTCCCATGAGTAGCATATCCTGCTCTCGGTGGCCTACAAGAACATGGCTGAGAGCTGCTGGTCAGCCTAGTGGGTCATCTCTAGCACTGAGCAGAAAACCAACACCTGCGATAAGAAGTTACAGCTGATTAAGGACTATTGGGAGAAAACGGAGTCAGAGCTGCGGTCCATCTGCACTGCTGTCCTGAACTTGGTGAACAAGTATTTAATAGCAACTAATCCAAGAGGTAGAGTCTTCTGTCAGAAAGTGAAGGGAGATTACTTCCATTACCTCACTGAAGTTACATGTGGGATGATCAAAAACAAATGGTACATAATTCCCAAGGAGCTTACCAAGAGGCATTTGAAATAAGCAAGGAGATGAGGTCCACACACCAACCCGCCTGGGGCTGGCTCATAGCTTCTCTATATTTTACTATGAGATCCCTAATAACTCTGAGCTTGCCTGCACGGTGGCTAAAACGGCTTTTGATGAGGTGGAAGCAGAGCTTGATACACTGAATGAAGACTCCTACAAAGACAGTGCTCTCTTCAAGCAGCTGCTCAGAGACACTTAACACAATGGACATCGGACAGCGCAGGAGAAGTGTGTGATGTGGCAGAAGGAGTCCAGGACTAAGTGCACACAGGATGTCATCCTTCCTCCCAGCAAGAAACCTTTCTACACATCTATCTCCATTCCGTACTCTGTGGGAGACAACTCCATTGTCTCCCCTTGAATGCAAACCAATTCCTGTGACTTTGATTATTTGGAGACTTATTTCCTTATACTGATATGTAGAGAGCTGGTAGGGTATTTCCTTCTCTCTTTAATTGGCTCTAAGCATTGCAAATAAGGCTAGCTGAGGTGCTAACGGGCAATTTCTATAGCCAACAGACAGCCCTGTTTCCTGAATAGTGTTCTCCGTACAATACAGATAAGTACAGGATTGAACACTTGAGATGTTAGAGCAAATTGCTCCGGGAATGTGCAAACCTGCAGATAAAGAGGCTATGACTCCCCAGGGCACAAGGGTTTACATATCAAAACCAAAGCGGTAGCCCCAAAACAATTCCATTGTTACCTAAATTGGATTATGTAAATTGATCCTTCCTCATATCTTTATCTCTGCAATCTATAGAGATGCCAATCTTGCACCTGGCCAGCCAGCTCAAATTATGTAATTCCCCCCCCC